>PVKA01022574.1:0-36909 GCA_004027165.1 Ctenomys sociabilis | reverse complement strand
TAAAAAAAAAAAAAAAGGACAGATTCCTAGATACATAAGAAATACCAAAGCTGAGTCAAGAAGACAAAATAGTGTAAAATTACCTAATGTCAGTGAATGAAATTGAATATGTAATTGACGTCTTAACAACAAAGAAAAACCCAAGTCCCAATGGATTCACAGCTGAATTCTCAAAAAAACTTAGAGAAGATTTAACACCAATACTTCTCAAACTCTTCAATGAAATTCAAAAGGAAGAAATTCTCCCAAAACTCATTATTGAAGGAAAGTATTACCCTGGTACCAAACCAGAGAAATACTCAGCCAAAAAAGATAACTGTAGGCCAATCTCCCTAATAAGCATAGATGTTAAAATCTTCAATTAAATACTAGGAAACAGAATGTAGCAAATTATCCAGAAGATCATACACTATGACCAAGTGGAATTCATCCCAGTGATGCAGGGATGGTTCAGTTAACACAGATCAATAAATGTAATATATCACATCAAAAAAGCCAAAGAGAAAATCACATGATCATCTTAATAGGTATAGAAAAAGCTTTTTACAAAGTTCAAACACGCATTCATGATAAAAACAACTCACAGAAAATTGGAATATACGTTCTTTATCTAACCCTGATTTTAAAAAATATGTATGACAAACCGACAGCCAAAATCATACTAAATGGAAGAAAGGAAGGCCTCACTCTAAGATCAGGAACCATAAAGGAATGTTCACTATCACCTATTCAATATAATTCTGGAAACAACTGGAACATTTAGACGAGGAAAAGAAATCAAAGGATTAAAGTAGGAAAGGAGGAAATTATATTATTGGGGGCCTGCCCACTTGTCCGTTGCCACCCCCGTCCCGCGGAAGAAGACGCTCAGACACTCAGCAACCGGGTTCAGCAAGCCTTTATCGAGTGGGATGCAAGCCTCTCCATGCGTCCGCTATCCGCGGCTCCTATCGTGCAAGCATGTCCAACTTCCCTATACAGCAGTCTTTTATATTGTTTATAACCCAATCGGAGGGCGCTACGTGGATACAAATGATGGGCCCCCCGGAGAGCAGTGGCAGATCATACCCAAACAAGGTAAAGTTAGGCTCAACAGCAAGACTCAGGAAACAGGATATGGGCGCCATCTTAGAAACACGAAGGGCAGGGGGAGGAGGAGCCGGCGCCATTCTGATCTGGCTCCCAGCACCCACTAACTCAGCTGTTTGAGTGATTGCTGAAACAAATAAGTCAGGCTCACGATGCTGTGGTTTAATCATCAGATCCTCAAGCCTTGCCAGACCTACCCTGAAGGCGTCCTGAGCCAGCCCCCCAAAATCTTTCTGAACTTTAAAAAAAAAGAAATTATATTATTATTATTTGTAGCAGACATGATATTCTACACAGAAGATCCCTGAAAACTGCACCAAAATCTTCTATGTTTAATAACTAAATTCAGCAGTGCAGGTACAAAGTCAACACTGAAAAATCAATATGAGTCCTGTACAGAAGGAAGAAACTCAGAGACAAATTAGTGAAACCAAATCCTTCACAACAGCATCAAAAAACAAAGAAATACTTAGGACTCAATCAAACAAAAACAATCTCAACATTAAAATCTACATTACTCTGAAAAAGAAGATTGAAGAGGACATCAAAAATGGAACAACATCCCCTGCTCAGAGACAGGAAGAACCAACATTGTGAGAATGGCCATACTTACAAAATTGTATGGATTTGCTGACATGCAAATCAAAATGCTTTTAGCATACCTCATAGACCTAGAGAAAATATTCCTAAAATTCATTTGGAACCAGAGAAAAACCTAGAATAACAAAAGCAATTCTAGACAACAAAGGCAAAGCAGAAGGCATCACAATCCCTGACTTGAAATTATACTACAAACTACTGTGATAAAATCAGCATGGCACTTGAAAAACTAGACCTGAGCATTAGAGAAACAGATTAGAAGATGCCAACACAATTGCAAGCACACTCAGCCAACTTATCTTTGACGAAGTGGACAAACATGTTCACTGAAAGAAAGATAGCATCTTTAATAAATGGTACTAAAAAAAAAAATGGTTTTCTGCCTGCCAAAGACTTAAACCAGACCCATGTCTATCATCATGCACTAAATTCCATGAAAATGGGTCAAAGATATAAATATTAAAACTGAAACACTAAATCTACTAGATGAGAAGGTAGGTAGAGATCTTGAAGACATCAGTGTAGGCAGAGATTTCATAAACAAAACCAAACTGCATCTGAAATACTCTAAAGAATCAACAACTTGGATCTCATCTTATTAAAAACCTTTTAGACATCAAAAGAAATCACCAACAGAGTGAAATTACAAGCCACGTGGTGCAAAAAAGTTTATAGCCAGTTTTCCCTCAGACTAAGGACTTATATATAGAACATATGGACAACTGAAAACAACAGATTTCCCAAGCTTGAAGACCCAATCCAAACAAGGGCCATGTGAGATGAATACCCACTTCTCAGATGAGGAAATACAGATAGCAAATAAAAATATGAAAAAATGTTCAACATCATTGGTCATTCAAGAAATACAAATTAAAACAACACTGAGATTCTATCTCACCCCAGGAAGAATGACTATCATCAAGAAATCAAGCAATGATAAATGCTATAGGTACTGTAGGGGAAAAGGAAGCTTTCTCCATTTTAGGTGGGAGTGTAGACTGGTGCAACCACTGTGGAAATCAGTGTGGAGATTCCTTAGGTAGCTAGGATTGGAGGTCCTACTCGACTCAACTATTTCCTTCTTGAATATTTTCCAGGAAGAATTAAAAATATCATTCTACAGTAATATATACACAACCACATTTATTAGAGCACAGTTTCTAATAGCTAAATCTTGGAAACAACCTAAATGCCCATCACCCAAGGGATGGATAAAAGAGATGTGGTCTTTTTGTGCAACAGATTACTCCTCAGCTATATAGAAGGGTACCTTGAGGCCTACCAATGTGGAAAAATGTTCAAATGAAGGACTGTTCCAGTAATTAATATTAAATATGAATTTAATGCTTTAGAGAGACTTGAAAGGGTTTCTAAGTATATCTGTCTAACAGTTTTTTACCACCAACTGCCTAGTTCTAGTTACTGTAAGTTACAAGCCTTTGATGATGTAAGTTTATTAATTTTCTTTATCAGAACCATTAACTTTATTTTTGTTGTATATAATTAAACAAAATTTTGAGTAACGTACAACAAAAAAGAAAAAAAGATAAACTTGAGACTATTCTAGACAAATGAATGCAACTTGAGACCATGCTAATTAGTGAAATAAACTAATGTTGCACATGTAAACATCATATTTTCTCCAAAGTGTAAGGAGCTAAAGGAGTAAATAAGATCCAAAATGTACAATAGATATTGGGAATGGGAAGAAACTGATCAAAAGGAAAGAGAAACTGGGATGGGATGGGGGAAAGGAGAAAAGAAGGAAGGGAAAAAAAATATATATATATATTACATTATATTATATTTATTATATTATACTACATTGTATTATATTTATTATGTTTATTATATATTATATTCTGTTATGTTACATTACATTATCTTATGTTATGTTATGTTATATTATAAAAAGACCACATATTTTTTATCTATTCCTTGGTTGTTGGGCATTTGGGTTGTTTCCAAGATTTAACTATTAGAAATTGTATAATGGTAAACATGGGTGCTTATATACCACTGTGGAATGATGTTTTTAATTCTTCTTGGAAAATATCTAGGAAAGGAATAGTTGAGTCAAATGGGACCTCAAATCCTTTTCGAGAACTCTCCACCCTGATTTCCATATATATATATATATATGTCACATATTATATAACTCTCAATATATGCTAGTTAAGATAACTGTCCTAATTTCTATTACTTCTTTGAAAAGAAAGGTTTGTGCTTGTATCATATCATCCATATCTTGTAATCTGAGCAACTACTTTGAACACAGTAAGCTATGTATTAACCATTGTTACCTACTATCTTGTTTACTTCTTTTTAAACATTTTTAAGAGAAATAATAGTTAAGAAAATATTAGAAATGATAGTGTTTTACTGAACAAAATAATAGGAATTCAACAGTGGTTGTTATATATTGTTGTCTTCAAAGTAGTTGTTCAGATTATCAGACATAAACATACAAAATTGGTCAAAAGTAGTTATAAAAAATTACAAAGGAGCAAGAGAGAAAAATGTGAGCATTGACTGCTCCTTTCAATAGACCAGCAGAAAACAGCAGTACTATCTTGTTTTGAAATTTTGAATCATTGTTTTTAATTGTTTTTTTCTCTTTAAAATAAAAAAAATAGCTGATAGCTACAGTGTACCCTGTTTTGTGTAGAGAATAGAGCTATGACTCATAAAATCTAATCTTTCCCCCCTGAAGCCAATAATCTAGCAGGAAAAGATAAACAACTCTTTATGCCCATCTGAGCAAATCTTCTAAAGGATAAATTTTCAGATGGCTATGAGAGCACTGTGGAGAGGTGACAAGATTAAATCTGATCTGTGGTTAAAAGAATCAGAAAAGATTTCAATGAAAGGGTGATCATTGTGCTGTGCCTACAAACATGAATAATTTTTCTGGAAATTCATGGAAGGGACAGGTTTTAGTCAAAAGGAACAGAGAAGTCAGAGCCAGGCACATGAAGGGTGTGCTTTGATACCTGGGGCAGTGTGGCCTTAATATAGGGTTTTTATGTCACAGAGAAGCAAAGAATAGAGCTGAAGGGGTAAGATGTGGCTGAATTTCAAAGACCTGAATTCAGTAAACCTTTGAATACCATATTGAGGAGTTTCTATTTGGTGGGCAATGGTGAATCAACTATTGGAATGTTTTGAAAGAAAGAAAGAAAGAAAGAAAGAAAGAAAGAAAGAAAGGAAGGAAGGAAGGAAGGAAGGAAGGAAGGAAGGAAGGAAGGAAGGAAGGAAGAAAGAAAGAAAGAAAGAAAGAAAGAAAGAAAGAAAGAAAGAAAGAAAGAAAGAAAAGGTGGGCAAGTATATAGTTGTGTATTTTAGAAATTTTCCCAACTGTAGCATGATCTTCAATTGTAAAATTAGCAAATCAATACAAGAAAAGACATTCCAACACGTTATAACAATAAACCCAGTATGGACCTGTGCCAAGATTGTGAGCTGTGTGAACGGAATAACAAGAGATTAACACCTGGAGATTTCAGGAATAAATAACTAGATTTGCACCTGGCTATAGTGAAGAAAATAAAAGAAGAAAATTCGAAATTACCATCGGATTCTGACCCAAGTGACGAGTGACAGCATCAGACAAAATGTGAAATCATAGAAAAGGAGCAAGAGAGGCAACAATAGGACCGGTTCTAGACTGAAAGTCAACTGTTCTGTTCTCAATCGTTGTACAGGGAAAGCACCCCACACGGTCTGCTAAAACATGTCAAGGGTTAGTTCTCTGCATTGTTCTGGGACAGAGGTTCCATGGAGCTCTTGGCAAAGGATCTGTTCCCTCTCTACAATGATTTCTTGAGAAATTGTATTGAGAAAGAAATATTCAATGAAACAGTTTCAAAACAGGTTAGTAGGACAGTTACAATAATTAATACGCTGCACATTGTTGTCTTTGTACTAGTTATTTGTAGTACAAGATGCAGACATGATATCTTGTCTAAACACTATTAGTTCAGAACTTCTCATTGAACTAAGAGAAAGTAGCTGTATATCTACACTATTTTGTATGTACAGATACATATTTTTTCACTACAAAATGGACCTTCATTTATATCCCTTTTTGTTTACTTTTGTCAGAGATGTGTATTCTATTGCCATTCAAATATTGTAGGTGCAAGAATTCAGCAAAGTAATCCAATATAGTCCAGTAGTCTATAATAGCAATGGGTTATCCGTATGACAGGCAATGTAAGAAATTGTTGACTTGAGCCTTTTACAGCTTGGCATATTAATATGGCTTTACTTTTTATACCTCGTTTTTATACTTTTCTGCTGGATGGTTAAGACCAAGATAAAGCAAGACATATATAACAAAAAATGTAAGATGGCATTTCACCCCAGAAAAAATGGCTATCATAAAGAAATCAACCAACAACAAATGTTGGAGAGGCTGTTGAGAAAAAGGAACCCTTCTTCACTGTTGGTGGAAACGTAAAGTGGTGCAACCATTATGGAAATCAGTGTGGAGACTAAAAAACTAGGACTGGAAATCCCATTCAAACCAGCTATCCCCCTACTGGGAATTTTCCCAGAAGAACTGCAAACATCATACCACAACAATTTCAAGCCATTGAATGACACATTCTCATACACTCAAACACCATTTATATCAAGCCAATGTCTGCCTCTGGGATTTTTTACATCCAATAGTGGTAAATGCAAAGTTCCCCTGGTCTAGGGCAGACAATGCGGGCTTAGTGGGGAGTGGAATGAATGAGAAAGGCTCTTGCTTGTCTCCAAGTGATTGTTCTTCTGCTTTAATAGAAGATCTGTATGGCCTGATCTGTGGATGCTTTGCAAGAAACTACATTTTATGTAAACAGATTTTTAGGTAAACGCCCCCATTTTCTTATATATTGACACATCATTCTTTCAAACAAAGCACTATTCTAAGCAGTGAAGCTCATCCGTGACCCATGACCATTAGACCTTCCCAAAGCCAAAGATTTATACGTGTATTTAGCTTGTGTTATCACTTTGAGATAACTTTCTGAGAAATTGCTCCAAAAGCTTTTTTCAATTATAAAAGTTGCTTTTTTCATTGGCCCTAAATCTAATGCTTTCAAGTCTTTTATGGCTCTTCTTTATGCAGTGCCAAGAATTTAAGAACAAGGCCACGTTCAATTTACCCATGACATTCATGATTTTATTGACTCCATCATAGGTCCGCTCAGCCTTCTTGTTTTTGAACAAATATTGAAGATTAGTCTGTGTTTATAAGCCAGTATCTCAGTAGATACATAAACATTTGTATCTAAAAACAATATAATATAGGGCTATGTAAAATGAGTAGAACCCAATTATATTAGAGGAAATCAGAATCAGAGCGATAAGAACATTGTTCAAAGGTCTCTGTTAGTTGGCACATTGTGTCAAGCTGGCTGAATCAGCTCCAGCAGTTCTCAGTGTTGGGGCTCAGCCCTGGAGGTGGGCAGGGCCCAGGAATTGAGAAAGGCTTCCTGTGACCTGCCCCACTTCTGTGGAGCTTGACCTTTGCAGCCCCACCACTTTGGAGGAGCTTTGATCTTTGCTGTGGAGAGCACTGGTCTTCACAGTCAAGAAGAAAGAAGAGAGGCTTGATAGAAAGAACTGCAGCTGCTGCTCCTCCTCTACTCTTCATTGTTTTCTGATGCTTGAACTGCTGTTGTTTGCTTTGGAGCCAGAGCTAAATAAACCTTTCCTTCCTTCATTTGGGGTGTTGGATATTTGTCCCAGCAATGAGTAAAAAGTAACTAAGACAGGTCATACAGCTAATTTCTGCCAGAGTAGCTATGACTATCAAGTTTTTTTTTTGTTGTTGTTTTTTTTTTGTTTTTGTTTTTTTTTGAGAATAAAACTTTATTGGATAGAAAAGCTTCTGTCAGAGAGGGACAGAAGAAGGGCCCGAGTGGGTTCAGGAAGCTGCCTCTTTTTGGGACTTTTATAGGGCAAAACCATGCGGGGCTAAGGTAAAGAAGGGGTCTCGCTTAGGTGGATGTGGGGTGGGACAAAACTATGGCCAACCAATGGGATTACAAGCACTGTTGCTCAGGTAAAGTTGATTAGGCCCAGGACCAAATGGGGAAGCAAGTCAAGTAGTAAGGGGGCTTGAATAGGGGTCAGGGTCTCTTCCCCTCAGGGATTGAGCTAGTGACTCATTTGGGTCTTTTCAGGTGATCACTACCTATTTAGAATATCAATCCCTGGTGTTATTCTTTTAGCATTTATTTGGCCTTTAGGTCTAGTTCACAGCAGGAGCCTCAGTCATTCGGGAGTTGTAGACATCTTGTTTCCTGTATTATTTCTTTTGAGTGCCTGGCCCTGCCTAACTGCCTAAAAATATTTTTATCTAACTCTACTGCCTACAACATTCCCCCTCTGAAGAAGTAACCCAAACTGTTGTGAGGGATTTGGGCGATGACCGCTCTGGCTTCTTCATGCTTAAAGGGGTGGTAGTTGTGAACCGGCAGTCAGATATATTCTTCAGAGGTTCTATCTAAAGGCCCTCAACAGATGACAGGCATTGTCATTACAGCTTTGAATCCGGAGAAGACAAAGGCAAGGAAACAATTAAGTATGTATGAGTTAAATAATCATATCAACAGGATGACTATGAAAAAGACAAGTTAGATATTAAATGCGGGATTTAATCCCTTTTTTATCTTTTATGGCCTTTTTATATAGTTTCAAACAAACTGGCATTTTTTATTATTATTGGGGCACATGAACTGTCAGAAATAGGGAAAACACCAAGTACTCTCCAGTTGGTAAGCGGGGCCACTGGCTGTGTTAAGTACCGACAAATCTTGCATGAGCACCTATTGAAAGTTTAACAGGCTTTTTTTTATATTGACAGCTAACATGGGTTCCTTCAGGCTTGAGAGGGGAGACACATGGCCACCTCAGTCTGAAACTTTTCCTGACTCCATCATACACTTTTTTTTTTTTTTTTTTAGCAGCTTTGGACATTTTGTTTGAAATGTCTCTTCTTTCTGTCTGGATCTAGGAAAACATAAGTTTTTTGTTTTGTTTTGTTTTTTTGTTTTTTGTTTTTTGTTTTTTTTTTGGACTGGCCTTCATTCCTGTAGGCTGCTAGTATCACCATTCTTATTTTTTCATCTATAATTTCATTTTGTATCCTTTTTACTGAGATGCTTTCTGAGCAATTTTTACCAACTTAGACAAATTTATTTTTGTAAACCCTTTTTACTTCTGCAGCTCATGTCAGACACTGAGGTCCACTGAACAACATATAGACAAAATCTAGTGGATGTCAGTTAAAGGTATCTTAATCTAGCATATTTGTTGTAGATTTTACCTGTATGATTACCTGCATTTTGGTGTCTTCTAGGAAAGAACAATATTTTTGAGAAATTGGAGCACAAAGCATGAACATTTGAGCTAACAAGTATATTTAAAAGTAACTTACTAGCTCTCAGACCTCTGTATTTATGGAGTCTGACAGTTTGTTATAAGCCTCTGTAGCTTTAGTTAAGTGACATCACACCTGTATTAACTATGAGCATGAAAACCTGAGTTATATCAGAAATCAACCAGATTAATTTATGTATTATCATGAAATACACAGCATTTAGTCAGATTAAACCGATGAAATATCTTTCAAATCTTATATATGAACAAGATACTACATTTGTAAACGTCAGTCTCAGCATCATCTTGATTAGTAAGTAACCTGGATATATTGTAGTATCTTAGTTATAGCTAGAGCAACACACCTTTCAAAATCCTTTTATTGAAGTACAATGACTAGAAGGAAGCTCAGGGCTGGAGAAGGACAAAGAGACCTGTGCCAGTGTCCAGCAATAGTCTGGATTTTTTCTTTAGTCATAATTACTCAGGGCTCCTCTGATGAGATGATGGTAGAGACTGTCTGTCCCGAAGGAAGATGCAGGCCCATCACCCTTTAGTCCTACTGGACCACCTGGGAAGCTGAGTCTGAGCTCCGGGGCCTTCACCTCAGAGTGTAGTCTCACTTTTAGTGGCTGACTTGGCAGTCAGGGCATGGCTTGTGGGCCTCTTAAGTCAGTCCCTCTTATACTGTGCTGGCTCTGACAGCAGTAGCAGATGAACCTCATCGTCATTTAGCTCATCTTGGAACCCAGAGAATCAGACTTAGGGGCTGTTTTGAGGTTATAAAGGCAGCCATTTTTTAATCTGTTTGTTCTTTCTCCCTGGTTTTCTCCCAGTTCGGATTATGGGACATTTAAATAGCTCCTACCAAAGTGTCAAATGAGTTGTCTGGAACAAAGGCCATCTTTTGTAGCTCCTGATCTGTAAGAGTAACTGTTCCTCTACTGAACTAGCATCTCAGGAAGTATGTTTTACCAGTGTATCTACTAAACATTATAAGAAATCACAGAGGTGTTTATTTTCTCCTGGTAAATAGCTAAAATTTAAAATAACTAGAAGGCTTGGTTCTAGTTTTTAGACGTTTAAGAATACACACTTGTAAAAAATGTCTTTTTCAGTCTCCTGCCCGGCCTGCTTTCAGGCCAGCAGGGATCTGACTGTTTGGGCTCCAGTGAGAACTGGAAGTTCCACTGATTGTCTATCTCTTGGCTCTTTAAAATTAACTCACTTATTTCCAAATGCAATGGTAACTTGTAATGCTGCCTTTTTTTCATAAACATCAAAGCTTGGTTTAAGATTAACTTTTACATCTCTTTAATCTAGTTCATAAATCTGAATAAATCCTCTAAAAGACATCAATGTATTTATCTTGATCATCTAGAAAAAATTTTAAGACCTGACTTTATCTGTTTTAGGTCTCTAAGAGAAAAAGGTACATGAACTCTGGAAGTTCCAAACTGTCCATTTACTGCTTGTAAAGGATTTTGTCCTTAAACAGCTTGTTTAAGCCCAGATAAGGATGGGTATAGCCCTGTAGAGGTATAGCCCTGTAATCTGTAGGTATAGCCCTACAGGTATAGCCCTGTAATCTGTAGATTACAGATGATCTAGAAGCCCCATCCCCTAGACTAGAAGGGTAAATAAGGGAAACCTTGTTTTCAATAATGGCTGAGGCTACAGGTGTCTTATCCTCCAGCTCCAGAGGTTGGAGAAAAGTCTCAGGCTCTGGAGTACTGAAGGTCTTAGGATCCTGAGGTCCCTGGTCTCCCTGTGGCTCATCTACATTTTAAAACCAAATGAGGTCTATTTCTTAATGCAAAGAACACCTGAATGTAAGGCATTTCCGACCATTTGCTTTCTTTTTTGCAATAACTCTCTAGTTGTAAAAGAGTGTCATAGTTAATACTTCCCTCTTCACTCCATTTTTGCTCTAGTGGGTAAACAGGCCATGCACATTTGCAGAAAAATACTAAACGGCTTTTTTCAACGAATATGGATCAAACGTCTTCCAGTGCTTAATGATGTACTCTAAAGGGGTAAGTGACTTTGGCTGTGAGATCCCCATATCTCCGTCCGATGATCTTGGTGGATGACCTCCAAATGACACAGGGAAGTAAAACTCCCAACCTGAACTGGATGAGTTCATGTTCTCTAAAACCGAAGAATGAATTTTAGGAACAAATGGAGGTTGAGGATAAAACTTTATTGGATAGAAAAGCTTCTGTTGGAGAGGGACAGAAGGGGGACCCAAGCGGGTTGCCCCGACTATCGAGCTTTAACAACCCTCACTGTCTTGTCTCTGTGTCTCTGACTTTCATCACTATAACAAAATAATATAAGAGACAAAGGTTTACCCTTGACTCATAGCTTCAGATGTTTCAGACCATGGTCAGGTAGTTCTATTACTTTTGGCTGTGCAGAGCCAAAAAAGGTCATGACAGAAGGGCACAATCACGTCACCCTACAAGCACACAGACGAAGGCCTGTCACAGTCATAGCCCTGGGACCTGCTTCCCCCAGATGGTGCCACATCCTAATAGCCAGTTCACCTATGAACCCCTCAGTGCACCAGTCCATTGGCAAAGTTAGCAGTATCAAAATCTAATCACTTCTCCAGATGTCTGTTAATCCAGTAAAGCTAGCAACTGAGATCTGCTTCACTCTCATGCTTGGGCTGAAAGCTGATAATGTTTCATTATTCTGTAGTTTTCTTGATGTATCAGTTAGCTGTTGCTGTTACAAGGAAAAACTATGAAATACTAGTGTCGTGCCACCATAGACGATTGCTTCGCATTCTCATGTCCACAGTTAACTCCATTCCGATGGCTTTCGCTGCACGGAGGTCCGGACTCTAGATTTCATGTCTGCAGCTGCTCTTATTCTGGGGCCTCCTCAGAGGAAGCCTATTGATTATCTAAATTATATCCTTTTCCTACTGACATGCACAAAGATTTGGAAGAGCAAGTATGAACACAGGGTACCTTTCCGGCCCAGATTCAGAATTCCTGTGCTATTATTCAAAAATACATCCCTCTAGCCAGAGTCAGTTCTGCTCCAAACTCAATACCAAGTTGGCAAGGATGCACAGAGGATGTGAACACACACTGAATAGTAATCAGATCTGTCACAGCTGCCTGTAATTGAGGGAAGGTATTGTACCCAACACTGCATCAAACATCTTTTATTAGTAAATATCACGTTCATGAGAGCCCTACGTGCCACATATGATCACCTTCATTTTACAGATATTTGAAGCTCATGTAGGTTAAATAAACTGATGGATGCCACATATATTTCCTGGTAAGTGCAAGAACAAAATCTGAAAAAGATAATCTGGGGCCAGCCAGTAGCTCAGTGGACTAAGGCACCCGCTTAGGCAGAGCGCAGCCTCCATGGTTCAATTCCCGGCGTGTCGTGCCAGCCCTGCCCTTGGGCGCACTGAGACAGTGACTGAGATTGGGCATAGTGGTGTGTGCCTGTAATCCCAGCACTTGGGAGGCTGAAAATAGGAAAATCACCACAAGTCTGATCTACATAGTGAGACCCTGTACTAAATACATTTAAAATTTAAAAAAAGAACGAGAAGATAATGTGTGCACTGTGCCACTATTTTATACTAGATCTTAACTCCTGAGCACTGAAAAACTACAACTTAGCTTCAAAAGTTCACTGTACTTCCGAGACCAGAAATGTGTCAGTTACATCCACAACTGCCTTATGCCTACTGCTAGTCATAATCATGATCAAAGCCCTGTATGATTGTTACATTGCATAATCTTGTCTTCAGATTAGTTGTTTAGATTACCAGATATAAGTTGCCAA
Organism: Ctenomys sociabilis; assembly: GCA_004027165.1. Classification (NCBI taxonomy): domain Eukaryota; kingdom Metazoa; phylum Chordata; class Mammalia; order Rodentia; family Ctenomyidae; genus Ctenomys; species Ctenomys sociabilis. Next base: position 24,021 of record PVKA01022574.1, on the reverse strand, counting down.
GAAAGATTGGCAACAGAAGGTTATAAGAAATTAAAAGGCCAAAGAAAAAATGCAAGCATTGGCTGATCCTTTCAATGGGCTTGCAGAAATCAGCAGTGCAGTTCTGCAAGCCATCCTGAGTATCTACATAAATATATCATTTTCCCTTCTTTCTTTCTTTTCATTTCCTCATCCCAGTTGTTCTGTCCCTTTGGACAGATTTTTTTCCCTTTCACAATATGCAATATAACAACCACCATTGAATTCTTATTATTTTGCTTAGTAAAAATCTGCATTGTTTCTAATAATTTTTCTTTTACTATTTTTAATTCCCTTTAAAAAGGAAGAAAGAAAAAACAGCCTTTTGTTTTTTCACAGGCATAAAAGGGTTTTCTTCCCTTCTGATTCTTATTACACAGAAGATCTGTTAATTGATGACCTATAAGTTCTAACTAGTTTATTTATAGTTATAAATCTAAATATTGTAAAAGTTGTTAGTGTAGTCCGCCATGGGCAAATACCCAACAGTGTACTCTGATTTAAATGATCTTGTCTATGTTTGTCTGCATGTCTAATGTGTGTTAATAACTAGCTAAAGCACCTGCAGCTGCTCTGGGTATGAAAAATATGTATTTGAGCTCAACAGGAACAAAAATCAGAGGAATGATCAAATTCCTCTGATTACACAACGTAAAAGTAATAGAGGAGAAGGCTACATAGGACTGTAAAGAGAAGACTGCCTTTTTGTATGGCTTTGTGTGGCAGGAATCCATTTCCCTGTCTTCTTACACTGAGATCATGAAGAATAAAAAGAAAAAGAAAACTGTGCTGAAGTAACAGTTTCAAGGGCCAGCCAGATAACTCAGCAGACTGAGTGCCTGTTTAGGCAGAGCACAAAGGCTGATACTATCCGCAGCTTGCATGCCAGCCCTGCCCCCGGGGTGCGCTGAGACAGCAATTGAGACTGGGCATGGTGGAAGGCTGAAAACAGAAGGATCACTATGAATCCGATCTAGTAGTGAGATCCTGGAGAACCTGTACTATATATATATATATATATATATGCACAATGAAATAATAGTAGGGAACTACTGGATAACACATAAGTTCCTTTACCTTATAGCTTAGCCTCTAGGTGAAAAATATTTATAAGAACAGAAAATTGGGCAAAAGATGTGAACAAAGGCCACAAAAATATATACAAATCACACTTAACTAAATAAAGAATGTTCAACCACACCCATTTTTAAAAATGAAAATTAAAGCTGTAGTAAGGTAGTATTTGTCTCAATAAACTTGACAGACTGATGGGATGCAGCTATTAGAGATCTAGAAATATATCTGAGAAGAAAAGACAACCAATGAAATATTCATGCCCCCCCCCAAAAAAAAACCTATAAAAAAAGACAGCAGACTAAATCCAGGGAAGCCAAAGTATTGTAACAACTAAGAGAACCAATAAAACAAAAGCTTGGTGTTACGGTTTGTATCTGGATGCCCCACCCCCACCCCGCCAAAGCCTCATGCAGCCATGGGCAGGCAAGAGGTAGCTGAATCTAGAGTTAATCCACGGTTCATGTCTTAGTTACTCTTCTCTCATTGCTGGGACAAATACCCAAATAATGCAAGCTTAGGCAAGGAAAGGTCTATTTAGTTCACAGCTGCTGGAAATTTCATAGTTTAAAGCAGCCTGAATTACATAGCAAGGCCTCGAGATACTGCGCTGTGTCCAGGATGATCTGCTCCATACCTCCAAGAGAGGCCCCCAGGCCTGGGGGTGCGGCGAGGCGCATGCTGTCAGTTTAATGATTCGTGCCTCTCTGGCCCCGCCCCCAAAGCCCCGCCTTGGTCCTCTGGCCCCACCCCTCAAGCCCCACTCTGCCCCTCAAGCGGTGACTGCCCCATGATTTGCATGAGGCTTTGCAGGGACACCTAGATACAAACCATAAAAGTTCAGCGCTGGGATGAAGGGTGCTGGGTTTAAGGCTGAGAGAGTGCTGAAGCACTTCGCTGACTGCACTGGCACCGCCCTAATCCCAGCAGCCTGGACAAGACCAACGGGGCAGAAAATGGCTTGCGTTGCCCCTTTCCTACTTGGTTTTGCTCTTGCTGCTCCTGTGCCATAAACGGCTGCGCCTCCGCCATGCCACCCTGCCTTGGAGCCAGCTGATTATGGACTGAAATGTCCACCGACTATGAGCTAAATAACCTTCCCTTCCTTAAAAAAAAATATGAATAAGAACAATCCTCTTTCTCATGAAATATAGCCCCAGATATCCTATAAATAACTGGAGCTGATTTAAATTGCAAGTTCAGATGGAGCAAAGGCCACAACATTTAGCCAAAGGTCACTGTCAATTCTCACTAACCCAAATTCAAGGCCAGAAGAGGCAATGCCACTGTCCATAAAGACACAGTGATGAACCAGATCCTGAGTCAGAGGTCACTAATCCCCCTGAAATCCCTCTTCTTGTAATGAGGTAGACTGATATTCTTAACAGCTTTTACTATTCTCTAAAACATCATGCTGGACTGGGGCAATAGCTCAGCAGTCTAAGCAGCTGCCTGGCAAGGGCAAGAACCCTGGTTCATTCCTTGGTACAGCATGCCATGTGGGCCTCAGAACCCAGGGTGCACCATGCCAGCCACCAAAACAGGGCATAGTGGCACCACACACCTATAATCCCCGCAGGGATGGGGAGGCTAAGACAGGTGGATCACTAAGAGTCTGAGCTGCCTAGCAGGACCCCATTCCAAAATTTTATAAAAAATAAAAAAAATCTTAAAGCAGGGCTGCTCATTGACCCTCACCAGTGTTTCTGTTCTGATTATTTTCTGGTTGCCCAGACTAGCCCGTGAAGCTGTGATCTACCCTAATCTGGGCAAGTCATGTCCTGCTCTGTGCTCCTCGCTAAGCACGACCCCCAAAAGATTCCGCAAGGACCTATTGCTAATGCTGCTTTTCTTGTCCCCAGCCAACACTGAACCATCACTGAATACCCAGAGCTTTCGTTATGAAGGAAGTTCAAGATGAGCTTCAGACCCTAGATTAGGCAACTTTGGAGAACATGCATACAACTCTAGAACTGTCTCAGATAAGACTTACATCAGTACTTTGAGATATATCCTGCTCAGTGATTCACCTTCCAGGAGAAATTCAAGATTTTTCCAAGGTTCAGTGAGCTGATCAATGTAGCATGTTGCTTATTTTCATAAAGAAAATTTCAATGAAGCACAGCTATGCTGACTGTTTGAATGTTATCTATACCTGTTTTAACTCTACAATAGCAGAGTAGCTGTGTCAGAGACCATCTGGCCTGCAAAATATTTATAGAAGAGTTATGGGCTGTACATTTAGGCAAGGGTTTGCCAACCCTAGTCTTGTCCTTTCAGTCTATTAAAATGCATTGGATGCTCTTGTTTACATATTTCACCAACTCGTAATCTTTAGGAAAATATTCCACCTTATAATTAAGGTGACAATATCATGAATTAAATTAATCAATGTGCTTAAATACTGTGCCAATCTTAAAATCCTTAAAATTAAGGATTTTCCCCTATGGAAGTGGAGTCTGTGTCCCTTCCCCTTGAATCTGAATGCCTTGCGATTCACTCACAACTAATAAAATGTGAAGAAAGTAATGTCGCTGTGTGGCTTCCAAAGCCATATCCCTCCAAAAGAGCAAAGTAGCTTTCACTCTGTGTTGAGAAGCTTGAGTTGGAGAAATGAGCCTCCGTTCAAGAAGTCTGACTAACCTGAGGCTGCGAGACAGCTCAAGTCATTTGGAGAACCCCTTGTAGGTGTCCAACCAAGTGGCCATGCTGAGATGACAGCCGCCATACTCTCCAGCCATAGCATGAACCCGAACACCCACCTCTGCTGGGTTTGTCCACAGTAGAGCAGCTCTGCCATCTCAGGCTGCAATTGCAGGAGAATTACTAGTGAAGACCATCCCAAAGTCCTACCTTGAAAGGAGAATTTGTCACCAGGAAACTTAAGTGTCTGGCTTATAAAAATAGAATGTCCAGCTTTTGGTTCTGCATTAAGGAGTTTAGAAGTAGCCATTAAGGAGTTTAGAGGTAGCCATTCCATTCTGACAACAAACAAAAGCTCCAACAGCTACAAAACACAGCTCTTCTTGGATCTGTAATACAGAAGAGTCAGACAGGATTCTTAGAGCAGAGGCTCACAAGCAGAAGCTGCTATGAGAGCCATTCTCAGGATACTCAAGCCTAAAACATAATCAACAACTTTTTCTGTGTTCAGTAAAGACAAGTCTGGGAATGAAAACCACTGGGGACCCCCAGTCACAGGAGTCCTTCATGACATTGTGAGCTTTGCCTTCAGAAGCTCACCCAGTTTCTCACAACAGATAAAAAAAAGTCTCCTCTTGAGTCTGGCAGAAGGGGGAGAAAGACTATTTATGGACTATTTCAGAATGTTCTGTCATTCTTAATAAAGTCTATTCTCGGAGAAATGCTAGCACCAGGATATCAATGATGCTTTCTTATCAGAGTTTCACTGACCCAAGAGAAGAGAAATACACAACTCTAGCCATCTTATCCTCCCAATTACAGACCACTGTAGCCACCCTGTCACACCTATGAGGGGGATTTAAGAAACACTTGTGAAGCTCACTTCAGAGGTAGAGGGTAATTAAAAACAGACCTAATCATGAGATTATAGGAAAACTCCCTTCCTCTATACCTGACTGCCTGTTGCAATTTAGATTAGAAAGCCCCTCCACAATGCCTCCTGTCCTCAGAGGTGGCACAGGGCCACTATAGTCATCAGTCTATTAATTCACTGATGAATCCATAACTCAGTGTGCTGTTGGGCAGCAGGAACCAGTTGGAAGTTGGGGGGGGGGTCACTGAAGCATGAGCTGGAAGTGTGTACCTCCCCACTTCTCCCCTCCCTCTGTACTTCCTGGCCACCATGACCCAAGCAGCTTTCCTCCGCCAGACCCTCCTATGATGCTCTTCCTGCCCTGGAGCCAGCCAGAGAGGGACTGACTCCTCAAAAAGCTATGAGCCAAAATACAAGTCTCATGCTGAGCTGTAAAAGGCTCAAGTCAACAACTTCTGACATTGCCAGTCCTACAGACAACCCACTATTATTATGGACTACTGGGTATATTGGATTATTTTACTGAATTCATGTACCTACAATATTTAAATGGCAATGGAATACCCATCTCTGACAAAACTAAACAAAAAAGGGGATACAAATCAAGGAACATTTTGTATGTGTATATACAAAATAGTTAGGATAGATATATAGCTACTTTTAAATCAACGAGAAGAAAATTTGTACTAATAGTGTTTGGACAGGATATCACATGTACATCTTGTACAATGAATAACTACTATGAAGATACCAATATGCAACGTATTAATTATTGAAACTGTCCTACTAACCTGTTTTGAAAATGTCTCATTGCTATTTGTTTCTCAATAAAATACAAGTCTCCTCCTTCAAGTTTCATGGCATAGGTGTTGTGTCTCAGAGACGGTAAAATGACCGAGGCACCACTGTGTCACTAGAGGCCTAGTTCCAGCAGCTCCTTTGATGCAGTTCATGCTAGTAATCATTAGAGACATCTGTGCTGTGCTGATTTATGCACACCAACTACAAAGCAGCGATTCTCAGAGAGGATTCAAAAAACAAGTCCAACTACATGTCATTTGCCAAAACCCAATGTATACATAAAGATATATAGATATAAGAAATTAAAAAGGAAAAAACTAAGACTAAAAAGAAAAACCTTGTAAGCATTAACTGCTCCTTTCAAAAGACCCACAGAGATGGGGAATACAGTTATCTAAATTATCCTCCATATATACATAAATATATATTTTTCCCTTCTTTCCTTTATCCTTTTCCTAACCCCAGTTTTTCCTTCCCATTTATTGAACAAATTCTTTCCCTTTCACAGCATTTATTGTACCTTTCAGATTTTATTTACTCTTTCAGGTTCTCACACTAGTGAGATAATATGATGTTTGCACATGTGGGCCTGATTTATTCCACTTACCAATGCAGACTCTAGTTGCATCCATTTATCTATAAAAGCCTCAAATTTATCTTTCTTTATAGCTGAGTAATACTCCATTGTGTAAAAATGACATATCGTTTTTATCCATTCCTCAGGTTCTGGGTATTTGGGTTGTTTCCAAGATTTAGCTATAACAAATTGTGCTACCATGAACATAGGTGCATGTTTATTACTATATTTATATCTGGTAACTTAAACAACTGTTAAGAACATATCATCATGCAATATAGTAAACATTGTTGAAATCCTACTACTTTGTTAGCTAAAATTTTGCATCATTTCTAATATTTTCCTTACTCTTTTGTATTCTTTAAAAAATAAAAATAAAGGTGATAGATAGATAGATGATAGACAGACAGACAGACAGATGATAGATAAATGGATAGATAGACAGATGATAGAGAGATAGACAGACAGATGATAGATAGATAGATAGATAGATAGATAGATGATAGATAGATATGTGGATACATAGTAACTTAAACAACTGTTTTTTTGTTGTTTTTTTTTTAAACAAAGGTGGGGTTTTTTGTTGTTGTTGTTGTTGTTGTTTTGCGGAATGGGGGATTGAACTCAGATCCTTGCACTTGCCAGGGAAGCGCTTATTCCACTGAGCCATCTTCCCGGCCCCCAAAAAGGAGCTTTTTTTTTTTTTTTTTTTTTTTTTTTTTGGTGGAACCAGGAATTGAACTCAGGCCCTTCCGCTTGCCAGGCAAGCACTTATTCCACTGAGCCATCTCCCCAAGCCCTTAAACAACTGTTATGAAGATATTATCATGCAATACAGTAAACATTGTTGAAATCCTACTACTTTGTTAGGTAAAATTTTGCATCATTTCTAGTATTTTCCTTACTCTTTTGTATTCTTTAAAAACTAAAAATAAAGGTGATATATAGATGATAGATAGATAGACAGACAGATGATAGATAGATAGATACATAAATACATAGTAACTTAACTGTTATGAAGATATCATCCTGCAATACAGTAAACATTGTTGAAATCCTACTACATTGTTAGGTAAAATTTTGCATCATTTCTAATATTTTCCTTACTCTTTTGTATTCTTTAAAAAATAAAGGTGATAGATAGATAGACAGACAGACAGATGGTAGATGGATAGGTAGACAGATGATAGATAGACAGATGATAGATAGATAGATAGATGATAGATAGATAGACAGACAGATAATAGATAGATAGACAGATAGATGATAGATACATAAACAGATGATAGACAGACAGATGATAGATAAACAGACAGATAGACAGATGATAGATAGATAGATAGATAGATAGATAGATAGATAGATAGATAGATAGATGATAGATAAATAGACAGATACATAGATACATAAATATCTATACATTTATAAAGTTGATTAAAGAAGATATGAAAAGAAAGGGAAACCAGAATATATCATGTATAGGTATAAATTCCTTATGATGAATGTGATTATTAAGGACATGTAAATTGTCCTTAATATGAAAAGAAAGGGAAACCAGAATATATCATGTATAGGTATAAATTCCTTATGATGAATGTGATTATTAAGGACATGTAAATTGTACCAACAAACTTATGAAAGAGAAGAAGGAGAAGTGGGAGAAGGAAAGGAAAAGAGAAAGGGAGAGGGATATGGAGACAGAGAAGAGAAAGAGGGAGAAGACCAGTGAGAGAATAAGTGTCAGGGAGAACAACTTTCAAAGTATAGAACTGAGTCATAATTAAGGAACTGACAGCATAGGTCTGAGTGGATTTTCATATTGCTATAAAACCCGGGAGAGACTATGCCTCTCATATGCTCATTTTTGAGCTGGAGAGTCTATTGCAGAGATCCTATCCTTCAATCATTGTACGTTGGAAGTATGGTGGCTCCACCTTAGTCTTCAGATCACAAAAGTATGCTCAGGGAAGCATACTGGATGTCCAGAGAAGGACACGTTGGATCTAGTCTGATACCAACTCAAGCCAAATTCTCATCTAACAGACTCATGAGTCAGTCAATCTGAACATCCAGAAGAGTCAGCCTTCGGAAGACTGCACCCTCAAATGGCAATTGTTCTGGAAATGTATAGGAACACACCAGGCACTGGGGTAAAGAATATTTGCAAAGGGGCAAAATAAAAACAATGATAAAGTTGTTGCTGGGGAGACAGCTGAGTGGTCTACATGCCTGTCTGGCAAGTGCAAGGACCTGAGTTTGATCCCCAGTGCCACCTGCCATGCCACCTCAGAACCCTGGATGCCCTGTATGGGGTATGGTGGTGCACACCTGTAATCCTAGCATTGGGAGCTGAGACAGGAGAATCACTATGAGTCTGAACTGCATGGCAAGACCCTGTACCAAAAATAATTAATAATAATAATAATAATAATTTTTAAAGGATAAAGTCATAGATAGTCCTTAAAATCAAACTCCCAGTCCATTAAAAATGAGAATGAAGGAGACATGCAAGACACTTTATCACTCAATAAACTTGCAACCCAGCTCTTCTACCCCACTGATGACACATCAAGAATAGTACTGACAACTCTTCTTGCTACCTGACAATCAATCAGAACAGACAGCACTACCCCAGCTCACTTGAATCTCATGCATAGATATGCAGGTGCACACAAGGCTTTTACATTCACTATTTATGTTTCTCCAGTAAGTTGTTAGTGTTTCTGTATCAGGCTGAGCAGTAGGGGTTTAACCTACCATGCCAGTGACAGTGATTAGCAAGGGCGTGGGAATGGTGAAGCAGGGAAGAAGCTGCCTGTTTGCCACATGTACTGCAAGCTTCACTTGATCTTAAAAGACTTAAAAAGATTCTTCTTAGAACAAGAATCCTCTTGGTTCAAAGTAATGTCTCCTGTTATTACCTGCGACAGGAAGATAAAGCTGATAGCTTTGCTTTAATGAACCCAGAAGAGAAAAAACCAGTTGATTTGCAGGAGACAAGAAAGTACAGAAACTAATCTAGACCTAATTAGCAACCAGCTTGCAAACAGCTAGTTGCTGTTCTTTTTTTTTTTTTTTTAACCCAAGCTACTTTCAGCACTCATTTCTGGTTGAAATTGAGGACAGGGTTAGGAACTAAAGGCATCTTCCCTGTGAGTCCACATGAGCTACACCAACATACACAAAGTTGCTTGAACAATGTGGGACGATCTCTCTTGGAACAAGATAGTAGCAAGGAGGAAGTAGGAAGGAAGGGGCATTTGAGGCCACCCTAAGAAACAAGGCTGGAGGTAGGGATCCTGCTGAGAAAACGTCAGCTCCTACAGTACACTTTTGCCAATCCCATTGCCTGCGTTAAGGCTGCCTCCCCAGGAGAACCACAGGCCTGAGCTTCTGCCTAGCTACCTGGAACACAAGCAGAGTCCTGAGAATCCAGGGGGACTTGGAACTGAGAAAACAAACAGCTAATGATGATTACCGAGGGCTGTGTCTGCTGAGGAGTGGCAATTCTCTGAAACCTAAACGCCTTGTCATTTGAACACCTGAGGCACAGGATACTCTGACCCCCATAGGCCATGTGGCTCAATATCAAATTCTACATTTCCTTGCCCCTGGGGAAAAGCCAACCAACACAGAATACATCAATGCACACACACACACACACACACACACACACACACAGACCTTGATTCCTAGGAAAGCTTTCCACAGGTACTGGCCAGTTAAGGAACACAGCAATAGTGGCAGAGTAGGGAATATAAAACAAAAGCGAGACACAAAAAAACATTTGACCAAGATGTTAAATGATGCAGGAAATTAATGGAAGACAGTAAAACAAAGATGAGAAAAGGTAAAGGGCAGGGGAAGGGAAAAGCTAAAACAAAAAACTAAAACCGAAGGACACGGAAATCACATAAATGAGAAGGTCCCTATTTTCCAAAGCAATATTGCCTACCATGTAGTATTTAAATTATTTGCCTACATTGCTAATTTTGTCTTAAATTAAGACAAGAAAACTGGCCAGATAATTACTGAAACTCTCAGAGCATTAGCAACATTCTTGGAGAAAACGTTTACTAACAATGAGCAAGAAGAAAGAGGGAGAAAGCAGAGCTCAACGTTCTTGAATGTAGAATTTCACTGGCCTTTTCCTCAGATTGTAAACTCTTTCTTTCTTCCTTCCTTCCTTCCTTCCTTCCTTCCTTCCTTCCTTCCTTCCTTCCTTTCTTTTGTTCATTCGGTTAGTTCATTTGTTCCTTTATTTTCTAAAGAGAATACAAAATCATAAAGAAAAGAAACATTAGAAACAATTTAGAACTTCAACAAACCAAACAACAGGAATTTGACAATAGTTGGCACATTACATAATGTTGTCTTCAGATCAGTTCTTCATATTACCAGATATAAGCGTGAAAACTTGGGGGTGGGGGTAAGAAAGAAAAAAAAATGAGAGTCAGAAATTAAAAAGGACAAGAAAAAAAAAAACTTAAGCATCAGTGTTCCCTTCTACAGACCAGCAGAAATCAGCAGTACACACATCCTGCATGCATACATAAATACACCTCTTCCCTTACTCCCATCCTTTTCCTCATCCTACTTTTTCCTTCCCTTTGAGCAGATTCTTTCCCTTTCTCAATATCTCTTTACCCTTCAGATTTTATGTACTCTTTCAGGTTCTTACACTAGGGAGACAATATGATGTTTGCACATGTGGGTCTGATTTATTTCAGTATGGTCTCTAGTTGCATTCATTTACCTATAAAAGCCTCAAATTTGAGTATACTCCCTTGCTATTTAAATGTATCCTGCTATTCTCTTCTCCTCCTATCTCCTTCCCTCTCTCACACTCAAGCCAAGAATCTTGGAAGTTTCCCAAACTGAGTTCTCTTCCTTGCTGCAATTCTCTATCCCTAAATTGGTGACGGTGTCTACAAAAATGTCTTCGGTCCATTTGTCTCAGTTACTCTTCTCTCCTTGCTGGGACAAATACCTGACACCCAGAATGAAGGAAAGAAAGGTTCACAGTTACTAAAGCTTTCAGTCCATACTCAGCTGGCTCAAAGGCAGAGCAGCACATGGCAGAGAGAAGCCTTTCATGGCAGCAGCAAAGAGCAGAGAGCAGGGGAGATGGCTCAGTAGAATAAGCACTTCCCTGGCAAGCACAAGATCCTGAGTTCAATCTCTGGGTCCGCCAAAAAACAAATTAAAAAAAAAAAAAAAAGCAAAATGGAGTTATAATAGCAACAATGTCTACAGAGAACAAGTTTGCCTCTCTCCCTCTCTTATTTTACATGCAGGCTATCCACTCCAAGGCTGGGGATAGCACTCACACCCATAAGCCCAGCAGTGCTCAGACCTATAATCCCAGCATTGGATCATGAGTTAGTCAAACTGCAAAACTGCACCTCAAGGACTGTGTGAGGTTTTAGGGGGACAAATATGCACAAACCAGAACACCATTACTATCTTCAAGGCATTGGTGTCCCTCCCCCGAATCATCAGCTTCAAAACAGCACCTTCCTCTTTGGTTCTCAGTGAGATCATAGCCAAATAGAGAGAAAAAATTTACACCATGTCATTGCTTAAAATGTAACAATGGCTTCCTATCACCTCTAGGTCAAAGTCCAAAGTCAAGTGAAGCTTAAGGAGTGAGCACTGTAAAAGAATCAATCCAAAATTACACAATGGCCCTATACATGCGGAGGTCATCCAGCCCTCTGCAGCTTCTGTGTGCTTTGTTCTAAGACCTCCCACTTTAGATCATTTCAGAGGAGACCTTGTACACAGTTACACTGCAGCTCCCTCAGCTCAAGCAAGGACAAGCTCTGAGCTAGAGCACAGTTCAGAGTTCCCCAGCAGGATCAAGTTAAGGTCGGATGTTACCTTCAATTATATCCTTTCTTGGTATATTTTTTCTTTATCTATGACTACATAACAAAATTTCCTGCAAATTAATGTCACATAACAAACATCCATTAGCTCATGTAGCATCTGTGGGTCAGGAGTCTGGAAGCATTTTTTCTCAGGTCACTTGTGGGGTAACAGCGAGGTTGCTGACTAGGGCTGAAGTCATGCAGTTGAAGTGGAAAATCTACATACATTCAAGGTCACTCGCTTGACAGCTGACAAGGCCCTCAAGTGAACTGTTCTACAGAGCTGCTGTCATCTTCCAAAGCAAATAATTTAGGAGAAGGGAGCTATAAAATGCATAAGCCACACCTTGGAAGCAGCGTGCAATCTCTTCCGCTATAGGCCATCATTGGTCACATGTAGCATCCCTGATACAACTGGAGGGAACTACAGAAAAGAAACCAGGAAGTTGAGAGAGCCACTTCTGGGAAGCCCTCTTGGATGGTGGCTAACATACTGGGATTCTTCTTCTTCTCTAAACTGTTCACCCATTTTCCTTTTTCTGGAAGCCCTTCTTACCAAACCTCCTACACCTGAATCTTTGTCTAAAGGGACTGCTTATAGGAAACCCAACCAAAGAGAGACTGGTAAGTCCTCAATGATACTGCCCTGGCCTGCTTCTCAAGCTTCATCTCTTGCCAATTCATCTCTCACTAGCAACACTGAAAAAGGATGCTTGCATGTGGCTTATAACCTTCTTACTTAGAGAGTAGAAGCAGAGTCTCTGTCATCTTTCTATCTCCATCACTAGTTACTATTAGCTATTTCTTCGATAAATGAATGAGTGAATGAATGAATGAATGAACAAATGAATGAATGCATATCCTAAAATTCTCCCCATCAGTGAGAGAACCTTTAAATGGCTACTGGATGAAGAGGGCTGAGCAATACACATAGGCTTTGTACAACATTGGGGTTTTCTTTTTGCCCCCCCATTTAGCTTGAGTACAATGCCTCAAATGTCCCTATGGAAAGGTCTTGAAGGCCAAGGTCGGGCTATTGGGAAGTGGTAGAACCTGTAGGATGTGAGTCTTGTGAGAGATCTTCGGGTCACTTGAGGGTAAAGCCTTGAAAATCACTATGGGGCCTCAGTTTCTTTCACAAGCCTACAAAGTATATATTATTATTCTCATTAAAAATGAAATCATTCATTTTTTTAAAAAAATTTACAACAAGTTCTCTCTACACAGCTTGGACTCATAGTGATCCTCTTGTCTCAGCCTCCCCAGTGTTGAGATTACAGGTGTGCACCAAGCACCCAGTTTCAGGGCCACGCAGTATGCCCGGGGTTCTGGGACAGGTATATGTACTGGGGAATCAAACCCAGGTCCTTGTGCTTGCCGGGCAGGAGCTAAGACCACCAAGCTATCTCCCTATTATTCTCAGTTTTAATCTAAGGATAATGATGAATATTAAACAATGGACCTGGAATTTGAACCTAAGAACAAATTCTACAGCCTATGTTCTTCTCTATTCCACTTAACCATGGAAGGAGCATTGATAACTGCCTTGACGAGATAACACCAACAGTAAACTCATTCATCTATCTGAGCTTTCTCATCTATGCAATATGATCTACCTTATAACTCTGAGAAGGAAAAGTAAAGAAAACTGGGCTTTTAGTCTGTGTTTCTAGAATTCCACTTTTAGCTGCCATGAGGATGAGGAGTCATGCAGTGGAGAGGTGACGATTTCAATTGGAACGAGGAACCTTGATTGAACAAGGACTGTTGGCACAGACCTGTCTGCCTTCTGCCCTGAGCCAGAGAACTGCAGTTCTAAGGTCCTTCCCTCCATCCTCTTAGAACAGCCCTTAATGACCTTGTGCTTGGCATTTCCCCTTGCATGTTTATTAGATTAAATATATTTCTCCCACTAGACTTTCAACCTCGTGCATAGTGAATGCTCCTACACACACCATCCTACACTGTATTCACCCCACCGTCTCAGTCACATCTTGCTATGGAGAATGGGTGTCTGTATCCAGGGAGTTCTCTTAAAGTCTCTTGCAAGGTCACTGAAGGAATAAATAGCAAAGACAGTCAAGGTTCAAAAGCTTGCTTGTCCTATCCTAAAGCGTATGCATTCAACTCACACCTAGTAGTCGATGGAAAAGTAGCTTAAGGAAAACCAACTGCTTACGTGGCATTCCTGCTGCCAGCTATCATTGCAGAAAGCCCATTTCATACATGTCTCTCCTGGCGACACATATGGACAATTGCCACCACAATATTGACCTTTTAAGTGCCAATATGGCATGTCTCCCCTTGGAACTAGGCCACTTGGGAGCAAAGTGGGTCCTGGTGCAAAGTCTTGCCTCAACAACTCTGAGTGAGTGTACTGTGAAAATTTAAAAGTAAGATTTGGGTCTGGCGAAACAACTCAGTGGACTAAGCAGCTGCTTTGTCAAGAACAGGGACTAGAGTTCAATCCCTGGTACCACATGCTGTGCCACCCCCATATCCCCAGCCCTGGGGCTCACTGAGCCAGCGACTGTGTCTGGGTTTGGTGTTGTACACCTGTAATCCCAATGCTGGGGAGCTGAAAACAGGAGGATCACTATGAGTCAGATCTGCATAGTGAGATCCAGTCTGCATAGTGAGATTCTGTACCAAATACATAAATGAAAACCTTAAAAATAAAAGGCAAGATTTTTCCAATACTGATATTTTTCTCTCTTTAGATTCATAGGAATTCATTCTGTTGTGCCTCACATCTCCTTTGTATCTTAACAGTTAAGTGTTTTTAAAGAACACAAAAGCATTTTCCCCCAGAGTAACAGTTTCTTGGAAAATTCATGAAGTTTGAACTTAATGACACTGTAGTAATTCTGCACAGGCCTATTAAGTGTTGGGGTCCCAGTGGAACACACACAACACTCAGAAAGGGCACGTGGAAAGTTTAATGAAGGTACTATTTAGAAAGTGACAACAGAGCTGAGAGAAAGTCCACAGGGTGGTGCCACATCTCAAGTCTCCTAACAGCAAAAGCCGTCACCACCCATGGGTCTTAAGGATCAATGATAAGAGCATTCAGGGAAACCAGTGGGGCTGTAGCGAGGACCCCCAGAGAGGAGCAAGCCCCCCATAGAAGAGTGTGGCCACGGCCCAGGCACAGCCTGAATGGGGAAAGAAGGATGGTCATTTCTTGCATTTGCCCTTCCCAATTCGTGTTGTTGCCCCTTTATTGGACTAAGACAACCAGAAAGAAGCTATGAAGGGGCCTGGGAGATGCAGCCCCAGGCACAGAGCAAGTACACAAGAATGAGCAGTGGAGGCCAGCCCGACCTGTAGAGGAGCAGGCAGCCACTTATCCAAGGGCCCACACTCAGAATTCAGCAGTCTGAAAAAGAACAACCAAAGCTGACATGCAGAGTGCAATGCATTTGAGAGTCCTGCAGTGACAAACATTCATTTGGCTAAAAGAGGAAATCTCTTTTGCAGTATCCAACGGTTGTGTGTATTTGATTTGCTTTGCACAGAAGGAACAAGTGAACAAACAATGCACAGAAGAAAAATAAATAAAATGCTATAGTCAAAAAGCATGGTCTCATCATACTATTTGAGCCTTTAACATCTAAAGATTCAAATTTATTTCAGGTAAGAAAAGAGGAAGGGAATGTGTCAAAACAGTACAAGAAATTCCGCTATCCACGTACTACATAAGTGTGTATTAACATGAGTCAGAGATAAGGGACATTAACCCCTTTTCCCATCCATCTTGGTTCTTCTGTGATTCTCCTGGTGCAAGAGGGAGGGTTAGATTGATCTTTAAGTATGGGACTTTTTTAAAGCCAGGTGTGGTGGTGCACAATGTAATCCCAGTGCTCCGGGGGACTGGGAGGACTAAGAAAGGAAGATTGATCACCATAAATTTCAGCTGCACAGCGAGTTCAAGGTCAGCCTGGATAACAGTGAGATCCTGCTCAAAGCAATGAAGACTTTTTTCATCCTAGAAATACTGATGGTCGTGTGCCACCAGATGGCACAGTTAAAAATAGTTTAAATTGTAATGCTTGTGTTCTGCACACTTTAACACCATTAAAAAAAAATGATGAAACAAAGCTTAAAAGGTGAAATTCGTTTGTTTGTGTTAGGTAAAGGAAATGGAAGACATTTGAAAGATCAGTGTAGGGATCAGTGAAATCAAGGTAAGTAAAAGAATGCAAAGAATCAATGCACCAAAGTTCACCAAAAAAATAAAAAGAAAATCAACAAGCCCTTAGCTAATTTTACCAAAAAGAAAGACCCAAATTAGTGCAATTAGAGATGTGAAAGGTAAAAATCACAGCAGACAATGCCAAAATTCAGAAGGTTATCAGGAATTACTTTGCAAATATCTATGCCGATAATTTTGAGAACACAGAAAAGTACAAATATTCCTAGATACGTATGAATTTACAAAGCTGAGCCAGGGATATTTTTATAATTAATTTTATGGGTGCAATTTTGCATAATGACCACACTCACCCTGGGGAATTTGTACCTGTACACAAAGGGTTGTGCTTCCTTTTCTTCCCCACTCCTCTCCTCTCCTCTCATTTTAACCCCTTTCCCCTCTTTGGTCATAAAACTGTTTCCATTGTATCCTTTTTTCCATGTTTTCTTTTCCCTTCCATCCCCCACTCCATTTCCCCTTTCCCTTTGAAAATTTCTTCCTATTCCACAATATCTATTATACATTTTGGTTCTTGTTTTCACTGTCAGTTTCTCATACCAGTGGGACAATGTGATATTTATACATATATGTCCAAGATATTTCACTTAAAGGAATGGTCTCAAGGTGTATCCATTTAGCTACAAATATCTCAGGTTTATCCTTCTTTATGCCTGAGCAGTACTCCATTGTATTAAAGACACACACACACACACACACACACACACACACACACACACACTTTTGATGCGTTCATCAGTTGATGGGCATGCAAGTTGTTTGCAAGCTCTAGATATTGCAAATTGTGCTGCTATGCACAGGTGCACATATAAGGATGCTTTTAATTCTTATTCTAAACATTATGATGCTTTTAATTCTTTGGGGAAGATATCAGGAAGGGGAATCACTGAGTCAAATGAAACCTCTAGTCATAGTTTTTTGAGAAATCTACCCAGTGATTTCAACTGTGGTTGCACCAGTCTATATTCTCACTAACATCGAAGAAGTGTTTCTTTTCCCCACACCCCCGCCAGCATCTGTCATTGGTTGATTTGTTTATAATACCCATTCTTTCTGGAGTGACATGTAGTTTCAACTTTGTCTTATCTTGCATCTCTCAACTGATCAGTGATGTTGAACATTTTTTCATGTATTTTTCTCACCATGTGTATTTCTGAGAAATGTTTATTCATTTCAGTTGCCCCTTTTTGGATTGAGTCTATAATTGGGGGAGGGGTTCTGATTCTTTTTTCAGTTTTTGATATATTCTATATATTAGTCCGTTGTCAGAAGGAAAGCAGGCTACAATTTTATCCTATGACATGGCTTATCTTTTTACGTTGTGGCTGATTTCTCTTGCTCTGCAAAAGTTTTTAAATAAAATAGGATCCCAGTTGTTGGTTGTTTGTAATATTTCCTTTTTCAGTCAAGATTTCTTTCATGATGTCCTTGCCTACACCAAAGTCTTCCAGAGCTCTACCTATTCTCACATAGCAGATTGAATGGTTCTGCTTTAATATTTAAATTTTTGGTCCATTTTGATTTTAGCTTAGTGCATTGTGATAGACATTTACCTAGTTTTAGTTTTTGGCAAATGGAAAGCCAGTATTTCCAACAACATTTATTAAGGAGTCTGTCTATATTTCAGTAAATGTGTTTGGCTCTTTTGTCAAAGATAAAATGGTTGAACGTGTTTGAAGCTGTTTCTGCCTCTTCTAATCTCTGTCGTTGTTTCTCAGGTCAATTTTCTGCCAATACTGTAGTCTTTTCATCGTAGTTGCTCTGTAGTATAGTTTCCAGTCAGGCATTTGATGCCCCTTGTTTTCCCTATTGCCCAGAATTATTTTTGTTATGCAAGGTCTTTTCTGGTTCCAAATGAATTTTAAGTGTTTTCTCTAGTACTGTGAAATAGGCTAATGGGATTTTGATTGAGATTGCCTTAAATCTGCATAGTAACTTTGGGAATATGGTCATTTTTACTATGTTGACTCTTCTAACCCATGAACAAGGGATATATTTCTATTTTTTTTATATCCTCTTTAATCTTCTTTCTCAGAGTACTATAGTTTTCAATGTGGAGATCTTTTAGTTTTTTGTTAAATTTGATTCCTAAGTACTTCATTTTCAATGCTAGTGTAAAAGGTGTGGTCTTCCTAATTTGTCTCAGTAATTTTATTATTTGTCCTCAGGAATGCTATTGATTTTTAGATGCTGACTTGGTATACAGCTATGCAACTGACTCTGGTTATTAAATTTAGATGTCTTCTCATGGAATTATTTGAGTCCTCTATTTGGAGTATCATGCCATCTGCAAATAAAGATAATTTAAATTTTTCTTTATTGTCTTTATTTCCTTTATATTTTCCCCTTGTTTGATTGTTCTAGCTAATGTTTCAGAATTATATTGAATAGGAGGGGTGATAGTGGAATTCCTTGTCTTGTTCTTGATTTTAGAGTGAAAACTTTCAGTATTTGATGATTTAATATGATGTTGACTGTCAGTTTGTCATAGATGGTGTTTATCAAATTGGGATAAAACAATATATTCCAATTTTCTGTAGGGTTTTTATCATGAATTGGTGTTGAATTTTGTTAAATAATTTTTCTGCATCTACTGAGATGATCATGTTTTTTTTTGTCCTTGGCTCTATTAATATCATGTATTATATTTATTGGCTTGTATATATCAAACCATCCTTGTATTCCTTGGATGAATCTAACTTGGTCATGATGTATAATCTTCTTGATTTGCTGCAGTCTATTTGCCAATATCTTGTTAAAGATTTTTGCATCTCTGTTCATTAGGGAGATTGGCCTGGAGTTCTCTTTTGTGGTTGGATCCTTCTCCAGTTTTGGTTTCAGGGTCATACGTGCGTCCAGGAATGACTGTGAGTATTGATTACCTTTCAATTCCATTAAACAGTTTGACAAGTAGTGGTTTTATATATTCTCTAAATTTCTCATAGATTTCAATAGTGAAACCATCAGGAACTGGGTTTTCTTTGTTGGTAAGTTGTTAATTACATTTTCAATTTCATTGACCGATATTGGGTTATTTGGAACATTTATATTTTCATGATTCAGTTTTAGTGCTTCATATGTATCTAGAAATCTCACCATTTCTTGTGTTTTCTCTGTTATCAGATTAAACGTTCTCGAAGTATACATTCATGATCCTCTGGATTTTTTACAGGATTCATTCTGATTTCACCTTTTTCATTCCTAATTAGCCTGAATTTGAGTCTTTAACTTTTTTTTTGATAAGGTTGGCTAATGGCTTGTCAATTTTATTTAATCATTCAAAGAACCAACTCTTAACTCATTGATTGTTTGTATTGTTTTCTTAGTTTCAGTTGCATTAATTTCTTTTTTTTTTTTTTTTTTTTTTTTTTTTTTTTTTTTTTTTTTTTTTTTTTTTTTTTTTTTTTTTTTTTTTTTTTTTTTTTTTTTTTTTTTTTTTTTTTGTGGAACCAGGGATTGAACTCAGACCCTTGCGCTTCCCAGGGAAGCACTTATTCTACTGAGCCATCTCACTGGCCCCAGTTGTATTAATTTTTGCTTTAATCTTTATCATTTCCTCCTTTGTATAAGCTTTGGGCTTCATTTAGTTTTCTTTCTCTTAGGTCTGCTTTCTTTGCATCCCATCAGTTCCAATATTTTGTATCAGGATTATCATTTAACTTTTGTATTTTGGAACTAGGGATTGAACTCAGGCACAGAGAAGTGCTTATTCTACTGAGCTATCTCCCCAGCCCCTATCATATAATTTTTATTGCTATTTAGTTCCTTCTTTAATTTCCTCTATGACCCATTGGTTTTGCAAGAAGTTGTTATTTAATTTTGGTTAGTTAATGGAGTTTTTGTGGTTTTTCATTGCACTATTGTCTCATAATAGGCATGACATAATTTCAGTTCTTTTGCATCTACTTAGTCTGTGGTCTGTTTTAGAGAATGTCCCATGTGCAGCTGACAGGAATGTGTATTCTGATATTTTGAGATGGAACACTCTGTAGACATCTACCAAATTCATGTCTTCACAGATTTGGATTAATTCTAATACTTTTTTTTGTTGATCTTTTGTCTAGTTGATGTATTTGTAAGAAGATAGTATTGAGTTTCCCCATTACAATTATGTTAGTGCTTATGTGACATTTTATGTCCATTAGTATTTGTTTCATATGGGTGCACATCCCTGATTTGGTTCATATATATTTATGACTGTTATCATCTTCTTATTGTAGTTTTCCCTGTTGCAGTAGTTGTGTCCTTCTATGTCTTCCGATTAATCTTTACTTAAAGTTCACATTGCTGTGAATAGAATAGCTATCTTTGTTTCAGTCTAGGTTTCTGTTGCATGGAGAATTGTTTTTCTTTCCTTTGACTTCCAGAGTATAAAAATCTTTTTTTTTTTTTCAGTACTTGAGATTGAACTCAGGACCCTAAGCTTGCCAGGCAAGTGCTTATTCTACTGAGCCATCTCCCTGGTCCCTAAATCCTTTTGAATTGAATGTATGTGTATTTCTGGACTTTGCATACTGATCAAGCCTGCCAGTATGTTCATTTTGGTTGGTGGCTTGAGACAATTTACACTGATGGTTTTAACTGATACATGTCTTTGTCATTTGATTTTTCTATTGATGGTTCCCCATCTTTCCCCTCTGATTAATTACTTTCCTTTCCTGGTGGCTTCTTTCTGTTGGTACTTGTGGAATTGTGGACTTTCTGGACTACCTTTCAAAACTGTAAGCCTGGTTTGGTAGTCATGAGTGGCTTTGGTTGTTTTTTGTCATGAAGTATTTCATTTCTCAATTTATTCTCAAAGACAAATTTGCAAGTTATATAAATCTGAGTTGTAAGTGGTTTTCTTTTGGGACTTGGAATATTTCACTCCCAGCTCTCTTTGACTTATAGATTTGTTGTGAGAAGTCTGCTGTGAGTCTGGTTGGCTTTCCATTATAGGTGATTTGTTTCTTTTCGCTAACAGCTTTTACTCCTCTGTCCCTGTGCTAAATATCTAGGATCTTAACTTTTATATGCCTAGAAGTAGATTTATTTTCATTATGACTAATTGGAGTTCTGTATGCCTTACTTATATGTATGTGAATTTTTTTTCCAACCTTGAGAAGTTTTCTGAAAAGGATGGTTTTAAATGTCATTTGTGCTGACTCCTACATTTTAATTGACTCCAATCAATATTTGTTATCCTTCTCTATACTGTTTTGAAGTTGATAGATTGGATTTTCATGGTTCCTTGCTATTTTTAAGAGATCTTTCTTTTCATTGTCACTAACCATGATTCTGTCCTCTAGATATGATAGCCTATCTTAATTTTATTTCATACACTCTTGCAAACTTTCAATAGGTGTTTTAAACTTCCTGGATATCTATTTGAATCTTTTTCATGAATTCCATTTCTTTCCTATATTGGGCATTCCTGGTTTCCATTATTTTTCTGTGTTTTAATTTTTTATCTATGTCTACTCCAGATTTGCTGAGAAAGTTCTTCTTTATAGTCATTCCTTTTTATATCTGTGAGATTATTTCTGTTTTTATATGTTTTGTTATCTCATGTATTTTTTATTTATTCTAACATTCCAGTAGATTCAGGTGGATAACCTGTTTTCTTCTATGTCTTTGTCCATGGCGAACTATAAATCTGGGATTACATTTTGCTTCTCTGTGTTGTCACTTTTATTTATATTTGTTCATTGTGTTACAGTTTGTGTTTTTTCATATGTTAGGTAAGTTTATCCCTGGAATCAAAGCTTCACTAAGAATTGTCTAGCAAATTCCTCCAAGATGTCTTCTAGCTAGAGCTGGTGGTTGTTTTCTGTGTCTTTCCCAGGATTCTATCTTCTTATTTCATTAGGGATGATGTCTTGCTACCTACTTGGCTCAGCACCTACTCCTTCAGTTCTGGGCTAGGGGATGATTGTTAACCCAGATTATCACAATGCTATTGTACAAGGGTGAGCAACTGATTACAAGGATGAACACCTGATTGCAACAAGTGTGGCATATTAGCTAGCGCA
This sequence comes from Ctenomys sociabilis, assembly GCA_004027165.1. NCBI lineage: Eukaryota > Metazoa > Chordata > Mammalia > Rodentia > Ctenomyidae > Ctenomys > Ctenomys sociabilis. Next base: position 1,937 of record PVKA01022574.1, on the reverse strand, counting down.
ACACCACCATCAAGCACAGCCTAGAAGCTGATTAACTGTCATGGCTGCCAATTTGATATATCTAAGCATAGGCGCAAGATCTATAGTTACATAATAACCTCCAACATAGACTAGAAATTTGTGTGCAGAGGGTTTCCCCGTGGTAGGGTGATTTTATCTTTGGGGAGGGGGGCTTTAAGAGAGATGGAGGACAAAGAGTGATGGCTGAAAAGAAATATAGCAGAAGCAAGGATAAATAACTAAGGATGACCACTCAAAGTATGGGAAGCAAGATAATAGTAGAGGAGAGAAATAATAAAGAAAGCAAAAGAACTTTAAGGCAAAACAGAAAGATGAGATTGTCCATTCACCTGTAAATTCTCAAAGAATACCAAACAAACGAAAGAGTGAGGAAAGAAAAAGGCAGGCCAAAGAAAACAAACTAAAAGTCAAAATAAAAATTGAAAGAAAAAAAAAAACCTCTCCCCTAAGAAAAATTTTTTAAAATAAAAACTGAAAAAAAAATTTAATTTTCTCTGCTGTTCCCAGTTCAGTGTTAGTTCCCTTGTTAAGGCTGCGATCTGTGCTGAATCGTTGTGCCAAGACCACAGTGGAATTTCTGCTGAGCAAGGGCTGATCTTGGCCACACCTCTGACCCCTCTTCCGTGAGTTGGTGGTAGAACAAGGGGATTACACGTGTCCACCACTAGCCAAGGTCATCAGCCTACTGGCTACAGGGCAGATGGCAGTGGCCATGGGGCTGCTTTCCTGCTTGCTCTGATTACACAGGACAAAGGGAAGGGGTTTGCAATTGACCTGTCACCAACCAAAGCCTCTTGCCTGCTTGTGCTTTTGAACCAAAGGCATGAGGGTGCTGCCCTTGTCCCCCCACAGGCCAGGGGGCTACTTGTAGCCCTTTGCAGCTAGGACTAAGGGCTGGATTTTGGTATTCACCAGATTAGAGGCTGGGCTGTAGCTCTTACTTTTCGGTTGAGTTCACCCGAGTCTGCTGTCTAACTGCCAGCTGTCACTATCCACTGTGAATGCACAGCACTTCTCTGGGATGCTGGTGCCAAAGTGAACCCAGAGCTCTTATAAATGTGAGCCCTGGAGTGCCTTGCAATAAATGGAGGCCTTGTCTTCCAGCTGCTAGTTCATGCAGCCTGATGTAGGGCCTTGCTACCCTGGTTCACTCACCAGCCAGTGACTATGGAGTGGACTCTAGAAATAGTGTCTCACTTTCTTACCACTGCTTCTGTCTGTACAAGATTCTCCCTGCACAGGTCAGATGTCAGTCTCCAAAAGCTGATTCTGTGTGGCTTCTTGGGAAACAGGGTCCGATGGTTGCCTGTTCCACCAGGGTGCATTGGAACTGCTCTACAACTGCAGCTTTGTCCAGTCCCTTGGGATACAGTGTCCCACCACTGCTCCAGGCCACAAGGCACTGCTTGCTGCCCACCACTTCCTCCTAACTCTGAACCAGGAAGATGTTAAAATCCTGGATAATCCAATAAAAGGCAATGAAATTGAAGAAGCAATTTTAAAACTCTACCAAGGAAAGCCCAGATCTGGAAAGATTCATTCTTTGATTCTACAAAAACTTCAGAGAACATCTAACTCCAATGCACTAATATTCCTCAGACTCTTTATTGAGATTGAAAAGGGAGGAGTATTTCTAAAATCATTCATGGAAGCTGACATTAACTTGATTTCAGATCTATACAGGATTCAACCAAAAAAAGAGAATAAAGGGACAATTTCTCTCTCTCTCTCTCTCTCTCTCTCTCTCTCTCTCTCTCTCTCTCTCTCCCCTCTCCTCTCTCTCTCTCCCTATCTCAAAGTATTTTATATTTTATGAAACAATAAAACAAAATGTAGTAAGAAAATAAGAGACTAATGATGTGTAACACTGTATGTCATTATCATTCTAAGTGTTTACTCAGAGTACAAGACATTGA
>PVKA01022573.1:0-36890 GCA_004027165.1 Ctenomys sociabilis | reverse complement strand
AATCTCCTTGCTCAGAAAATTTGGAGCTCACCTGAGTCTCATGATATTGCAGTACAGGTTCTCCTATGTCCTGAGTCTTCGCTGACCTTGAAAGGCTAGGTCCAAAATGTTGGCTGGCCTTGTGGCTCTTCTATTTCTCCAACTCTGACTTGTGATCTTAGGTTGTTAACCATCCAGAAGAAAAGCTGATTAGTATCCTACAGCATATGCCATTCACTTGCCTTATCTGACTCAGAAATACAAAAGGAAATGTACAACAAGTAAAATCAATTGAGTCAGATAAGGCAGTTTATTTTCTTGCTGAAAAGCACTTAATGCTTTCAAGGAGTGTGACTCCTATTTTCTTTTATCAAAATTGTTTTTACATATTCTAGTCCATTTTCCTTACTATACAAAATTTTAAATAATTCTGTCTATATCTAAGAGAAAAACAAACAAACAAAGCTCTGCTAGGACTTAGAGAAGAAATGTTTCTAACCTCCAGCTCAATTTTAAAAACAGGGACAATCTTTACTACTTTGAGTGTTGAAACACAAGAACAGGTTTCTCTACATTTATTTCGATTTTTTAAAAAAGTCCTTTCATCAGAATTTTGGGATCTTACATGTATGGATCATATACATGTACATAGTTATCCCTACTATCTTTCATTGGAGTAATTGCAAAAATACCACGTGACTTTTATTAGTATATAGAATAGATTGCTTTGTGTGGGTTGATCTTGTATCCTACAACATTGTTCAATGTGCTTATTAGTTCATCAAGTTGATTTTGGGGTGTTTTTTTCTATATATTTCTTGGGGTTATTCATATAGGTGATAATATCATTTACAAATAAAAATGGTTGTTTCTTTCCCTTTCAAACCTATAGGCCCTTTATTTCTTTACTTCTTTTTTAAGTTTATTTATTTATTTTTGTGGCTGGCTCAGCCCACCCTGGGGGCAGGGCTGGTGTGGCATGTGGTTCCAGGGGGTAGAACTATGGTTTCTGTGCTTTCCTAAGCTTGCCTAAGCAGGTGCTTTAGATCACTAGCTATCTTGCTGGCCCTTTGCTCCATTATTTGACTTTTATTTATTATGATTATTTTTTGATATATTAGATACAGGATCTCACTACACAACGCAGACTCACAATGATCCTCCTGTTCTCTGCCTCCTCAGTGCTGGGGTTACACGCATGAGCCACCACGCCCTGTCTCTGTGGCTGGCTCAGTGCACTTGGGAGTGGAGCCAGAGCACACGTGGTGCTGGGGATCAAACCCAGGACCCTGTGGTTGCGTAAGCAGGTGCTGGGTCCACTCACCTATCTCACAGTCCCCCTTGCCCTTTTTTAAATTAATTTTTGAAGTGTGGAATTAGAGACAGGCAAATGAAGACACTCAAATTTTTAATAATAATATCTGCACAAATTTAATTTTCCTTAAAAACAATTTGAACACGATGTATAGAAAGTATGAATATTTTCTAAGCTGTTTTATTCCACAATCAAATGAGTATCAATAAGAACAAGTCAAATAGGCAATGCTTTCAGTTAGCTGATTTTGCTCACCTGTATCAAGAATGTTGTTAAAAAATTGTTTTTTTCTTTTATTAACAATTCTTAGAAATCAGAATAAATAAGCAGATGCCTCTAATGCTCGACTCTACTATGGTTTTTAATTTTACTAAGGAGGCTTTTGTTTCAGTCACATCAATTAGAAATGAATAATCTTATTACCATGAATTAATTATAATTAAGATTGTAGATCTAGTATGAAATTAGAACTCTGTAAATACTTCATTTGTGAATGATTTCATAAGAGAAATAAAATCATATTTTAAAAAGATTAATTCTCTCTTGTAATAATCTCTTCAGTCAGTAATGAATTTCATACAAGCATAGTTTTACCTTTGTGCTTGGAGACGCTTCATTTCCAGTGGAGCCAGAATTGCAGACGGATTTATTATTAGTGGGTCTAGGAGAGCATTCTTAATGTGTAGTACATAAAACGTTGGTCAAGAGAAATGTTCTAGGCGAAATGTTTCAATTGATCAGCTTAGTCCATCATAAAGTACATAGAAAGTGTGATCACAAAATAGAGCGAATGCTTACATAAAGAATTTATTGAGCAAAAGGCATGTAGCCGTTAATCTACCTCAAAAGTACTCCCTTCACATCAAACCCATTTGCCCTTATCCTGTCATTCTCTCTACTTTCTGAAGCAGCTCTGGAAGTCCTCTTCTGTGAGTGTCCTTAGTTGTGCTGTCACACGTGCCTCAAGGTCCTGAATCGATTGAAATCACTTTGCTATTGGGGAAGAGCCGGAAGGGGAAGATTGACAGAACAATGCTTATGATCTGTGAGGGCATGATGTCACATCTGCACGAGCCCACTTTTCTGGTAGGTGGCACTTGGCCAGAACATTTACTGAATCTTTGATCACACCACAGTCAAACACCTCAGGAATAATAAGCAAATATCCTGGACTCATGAACCTTTCTTTTTCCCATAACTTGCACCATGTAGTTCAGTCTATAAAGGATAAAGAACATTTATCCAAAACGGTATTAGATTATTTTTGCTTTATTCAACTTCAAATTTAGGTGAGAATTACTTCAATTTAAGAATATTTAATTTCTCTCACATATGAGAAAGTATAACAGGAATGTAGCATCTTACGAACTTCTTCACTACAATGATTTTACAGCAGACTCACATAACAATTTTATGTTAATGAGAACTGATTGCTTTCTTTTTTAAAACTTGTTTACCGCATACACTATTTCAAACCATCCAGTGAAGATATTGTTTTTGAGCTATTTATTAATTGCCCTAATAATTCAATCATTACCTTATTTCACTGGCCCTCTGAAAGTCAAGGTATTTTTATTTTTTATTTTTTTTTTGGCAGAACCAGGCCCTTGTGCTTGCAGTGAAATGCTTATTCTACCGAGCCATCTTCCCGACCCTAAAAGTCAAATTCTTAACAGGGCATTTGCTATAGTACATTGTTCTCTGCTTATAATAATGAAAAGTTGTTTTTTTATTTTACTTTTATTAGATCATGTTTGTAGTACGTGAACACAATCATCCTGCGGAGTGAGTACGCACACAGAACACAACATAATATTTCTCTACTCCCCTCCTCTTTTCTCCCTTCTCCCTCCATATCTTTAATTTTATTTGCACAAGAGCTGCTCCTTTTTTCCTATTATTTAGCTTTTTTTCTCTTTAATATTTATATTTTGGATTTTCCATGTAAGACAAAATCGTGTCATATTTAAGCTCATCTACAGGAGCTGGTTTATTTTACCTGACGTGGTTTCAAGGTGCAGTGCTTGTGCAAACATTCCTGATGTTTTCACTCCAGTCTTCACACGAAGCTCTCTATTATATCATCTTAGCAACAATGCAGTGACCATCTTTATCTTTCAGTAAAAACATATCACCCAACTGTGTGAAGCAAGAAAATTGCAGATTGGGGCAGTCTGGGCCACTTAGCAAGAACTTCTCTTAAAATAAAATGAAAATAAAGAGGGTTGGGGACGCAGCTCACTTCTTCCTGGGTATCAAAAATAGTCAGAAACACTGATTTTTTTTTAGAACACCGTCTAGTTTATATTTCTTTTTTTGCATGCTCCTGAATTCATGTAGTCATTTTTATATTTGCTAACTCTTGATATAATTTTCTTGATTTATTAACTAATCAAGTAAATATGTGGTACCTTAAAATATAACAAATATAAAAAGAAAGATGAAATGGCCTTTTATAAATGTTAGCACACTAGATATTTTTTATTAGATTATCTAGGACATAGACTTATAGTGAGCACAGTCCCAGAAACAATAGATTAATGTTCTCAAGCACTGATATGATAACTTAAGGAGATACCAAAGTTTGAAATATGGCTAACATGATAACAAGGTAAAAATGCACTGTACATATGTTCCTCAGATACATGAGGAAAAATCTGGTGCATTTCTTATTTTATTTTAAAATTGCATAATATATTTTCCCTTAGCCAAGGAATTGTTTGTGTTTTCATCTGAGAAAATATCTAGATCTCTTCATAAATACAGACCTAGAAGAAATTGTTTCATTAAATATGAGGAGAGCATTTTCAATAATTTGTTCAAGAAATTAAAGATTATGAAGTAAAATATGATGACAGTTTAAAAGGAAACCTATAAATAATAATCTCCTGTGTCATTTCAAGTAAAGTCTATGTTTCCTTCCTTGTTAATGTACCCTACTTTTGCACCAATGAAATTAATTCTGATCAAACTTAAATCATAGTAAAATTAGCTCAAAAATATATTACCCTAGTATTCAACAATTCCTTCGAATCCAACAGCCTTGATAATTCTTGAAACCTTCAGGAATGAAATGTGTGGACAATAATTTGGGTAGCTGAGGCTAACAGCTCCAGAAATTTTAGTCCTCATAATTCCTTTTGAATAAAATAGATATTTTAAATTTCTCATGTAAGTGACTCAAATTTAATGTCTAGGTTAGTTTGGATTTTCTTTTCAATACACAAAACCTTGTGCAGTTACTCAAAATCATTATCTTCTCAGCTCTGCTTCTCCAAAAGTTGTGCAGATGTAACAATGAAGTCAATATATAATCCTGTTCTTTTGAAGGCCTCATTAGGTAACTGAAAAAAAATGAGGTACCTGAACTTAGGTACCTGAAATCATAATAAAGAGAATCCTGACTTATACATATCATTATAAATCTAGAGAAGACTGAAAAATTAGATTTGAACACAGATTAAGAAAACCTAGAAAGTTAGATATTATATCTATGGAAATGATGACTCACAAATTTTTGCTCCATACTCCATTATTGATGAATCTGAGCTAAATTTTGTAGCCAATCTTTTAGGTCAGTGTTTTGTTGGTTTTTTTTTCATTTTTCATTTTATTTGTTTATTGATTGATTGACAGATACTGGTTCTTGCTACATAGGTCAGACTTACACTGATTATCATATCTCAGCTTCCCCAGCTCTGGGATTGCAGGCTGGTGCCACCCAGCCTTGTTTCAGGTGGCTCACATGGCACATCCCAGATTCTGAGGCCAGCATGACACACGGTGCCAGGGATCAAACTCAAGATCTTGCCCTTGCCAAGCAGGCAGTTATTCCACCCCCCCAGACTTTGGATCAATTTATTGCAATATCACTCAGCAACTACTCTTGGAGCTTATATCTTATTGTCTCCCTAAAGCTACATGTCCTCATAAGTGTGGCTTTTCAGACATCTTGGATCTGAGGTATATGAATGTGAATAAATGATATGTGAAAATGGAGTAATGGTGTGATAACTGAATTAGTTCACTGATGGGTTTAGCATAGTTGTGGGTGTAGCTATTTGGAAAGCACTGAGTGTGGAAGGCACCGTCCAGAAGGCTTGTGGCCTGGGTGAGACAAAAGGGAAGGCAGGCTTGCTGCTGCTGCTTGCTGCTTTGCTGCCTCCTGCCTGCTCTTCCATGGATTGTTTCACCTCTACATTATGCTGGCCCCTGCCACTCTGCCTTGAAGCCAGCTAAACATGGGCTAAATTCTACAAATTGTGAGCTACAACGAATCTTTATCTTTGGGTGTTGGACATTTTTTCTCAGCAACATAAAAAGAAACTATGACAATAACTATATTTTTTTTCCATATGATATCAATTAAAACAAAATCAATTTTTTGGAAAATTTGAGTTTTTGTAACTTCTCATGGTCCTGATTTTCTACCTTATTACTTCCCATAAGTATCAATTTCCATTGAATTGTTTTAGCTTTCATAATTTTAATTCAATATCTAAGAAGAAAACATTTCTACTTCTTTTGTTGGTTGCTTAGGTTGCCATATATTGATTACCAGTTAGTGGTGTGAGTGGATTTGACTTATCCAATGATCCTTTCATTATGCATCTATCAGTAAATTGATTTTGCCATCAATTAAAAATGTAACTGACACCCACAGTATTCACTTCTATAATGGCAAAGAATTAAAATTTCAACCTTACAATTACAAAGAGTTGGATATAAAGGAAAATTTACCATATCTAAAATTAATTTTATTTTAAAATAGATGGCAGCCTCCATAGTTACAACAATTTCTGAAGTTGTCAAATTTTAATACATTAATTAAGTACTATCCACTTTCATGGGAACTGAAGGATGGGTAATTTGACCAATAAATTTCCCTGGTTGATTCATAGTAAATATTTATTCAGTTTATTATGTTGTCATCAAAACCTTTAGCTCATCAATGAGCTCTGTTTGTCTAAATATAATACCTACATTATACCAAAACTTAGGAGTTAAAAGTACAAGAGACCTTATTCCTGTAGGCTTATATTATTTGTTTGTTTGTTTATTGCAGAATTGGGGATTGAACTCAGGACCTTGTGCTTGCCAGACAAGCACCTATTCTACAGAGCTATCTCTCCAGCCCCATCTTTTGAGATAAAAAATCTTTCTTAAGGTTTGAATCTGGAGTAACTGGACAAAGCAATGTGACTTTCTTATCCATACACATAATGGAAGTCGAGAGTTAAGAAAAGTTAATTTTCTCCCTTGAAAGTGTGGAATGACAAAGGAAAATACGAGAAAAAACTGTAAGTGCCTTGAAAGATCTGGCTACAGTGCTTACTTCAGATGTAAGTTCCTCAAAATAGAGAACTGCAGTTGGAAAGCTGGAGTCCAAAGATGGTGTGAGAAATGTAAAATATGTCCTAAGAATGCCAATATTGCTTATGTAAAGATACTTAATTTTGGGAAAAAAATATGTGTGTTCATGCACTAAAGTCAAAATGAATTAAAGATCTAAACATTAAAACAGAAAAGTTAAATCACCTGGAAGAGAAAATAGGTGTAAATCTTGAATACATAGAGGTAGGCAAACATTTCATAAACAAAAATCAAACTGCATGGGAAAAACTTGAAAGAATTAACAACTGGGACCTCTTCTTATTGAAAAGTTTTGTATGTCAAAAGAAATTACCAACAGAGTGAAAAGACAACCCACAAATTTGGAAAACATCTTAACTGATAAGCACTCAGACAAAGGTCTTCTTCTATCCAGAATTTATAAAGAATTAAAAATATTAGGGCCCCAAAATTTAAGGACCCAATCTAAACATGGGCATCTGAGATAAATACATACTTCTCAGAAGAAGAAATACAAGGGGCAAATAAATACATGAGAAAAATACTCTCAAATGGCCACATCACTGGCCATTTGAAAAATGCAAACTAAAACAATATTGAGATACCACGTCACCCCAGAAAGAATGGCCATCATAAATAAATAAACCAACAACAAATGTTGGAGAGGCTGAGACAGGAAAGGAACACTTCTCCACTGTTGGTGGCGATGTAGATTGGTACAACCATTATGGAAATAATTGTGGAAACTCCTAAAAAAAAACTAGGACTAGAAATCCCATTCAATCCAGCTATCCCCCTTCTGGAAATTTTCCCAAAAGAACTGAAAATATCATATCATAGTGATATATGTGCACCTATGTTTATAGCAGCACATTTGTAATTTACCTGAGGAATAGATGAAAAGATGTGGTGTTTTTATACAATGGAGTATTACTGAGCTATAAAGTAAAACAAACTTGAAGCCTTTATAGGTAAGTGGATGCAACTTGAGGATATACCCAAAAGTGAATTAAACCAGGCACACATGTGTAAATATCATATAGTCTCTCTAGTATAAGAATTCAAAAGAAGAAATAAAAATTGAAAGATATAACATAGTTAAAATGGAAAGGAACAATTTAAGGAGCAAATAATGAAGACAGAGAAAGGAGAAAAATTAGGAAATATGGCAGGGGCAAAGCAATACATTTGTATAACCAAGATGGTTAAGGTAATGGCCCTAGAAATTTCCATCAGGTTTTTGAAAGTAGCAGTCAATGGATGGAACTCTCGCCCTGACTAACTTTATGCTGATATCTGTGAACTAAGCAATTACACTAAGGACAACAATGTGTAAAACTAAAACTAAATTTAAAATGTCTGTCATTTTGGTCTTCTAAGTGTGTACTGCTTCTAATGTCATATCAATTATTGCTATACTCTCTCTAAAGTAAATGTAAAAAAAATGTATTAAAGTAAATGAGAGACAAAAACAACATGCCATAGGATTCTCCTGCTAAAATGTTGTATATAGTTTGATTTCTAAATTTCTGTGTAAAAAATATGTAACTGTTTTTTAACATTATATAGGGATTTAAATTTTAGAATAGCCATGGCTGTTGGAAAATAGCAGTTCCATTTTATGTCTAAGGTGTCAGTGATGACTCAGGACATAAAAGAACCTCTGCTGTGACATCCTGTAACTAAGTGATGTTGTAAATTTTCTGATCAAGAAGATTATGGGGCCACACCGGAAAAAGTGTAGTGTGCCTAAGGAGAGTCACCTAGAGAGAAAATTTTCTCTCAGGCTTTCACAAAGAACAGACTGGTCAAGCAATGTCTATGACTCATGCAGATGGCTGACACTGACAAAAGATCTACAAGGTAGTGTAGGAACCATCTACATGGTTCCAAGGTAAATCCTGAGTGGATTTGAATGACCTTGTCAGATAGCAGAAGTTAAATTTTTAGTTTAAATATATATGATAGAATACACAGCTGTTTTCTCTTAGTTCATTCATTGAGAAGAAAGGTTTGTACAAATATTGTTTTAGGCAAGGTATCGTGTCTGCATCTTGTCCTCTGAATAACTACTCCAAAGACAACAACATGCAATTTATCAATTATTGTAACCATACTATCAACCTGTTTTGAAACTGTTTCACTGCTATTTAATTTTTTTCCTTAAATGAGTAAAAAATAAAATAAAATGAATTATATGGTTTCTTTACAGCTACACTTTAGATCTTTCAAGTAGATAAAAAATATGCATGTGTTCAAGTATCTTATTATTTATAATAATATTTTTATAATACAAATGAAGATATAAATCTCATAGAACTTTAATTTATTATTGAGTTTTTATGTTGGCTTGCTTCAAAGTCCTATTTCCAGGCCTGCCAGATAACTCAGCAGACTAAAGCACCTGCTTAGGCAGACTCAGAGGCAGGGGATCTGGTCCCCAACCTGCCATGCAGGCCCTGACCCTGAGGTGTGCTAAGACTGTGACTGACACTGGACATGGTGGTGCGCTCTTGTAATCCCAGCACTCAAAAGGCTGAAAAACAGGAAGAATAACTGTGAGTCGAGTTGAATCTGTACAGTGAGACCCTGTAGACCCTGTACTGAATGTATTTATTTATTTATTTATTTAGGCAGAACTGGGGATTGAATTCAGGCCCTTGCACTTGCCAGGGAAGTGCTTATTCTACTGAGCCATCTTCCTGGCCCTCCCTGTACTAAATGAAAAAAATATATATTTCAAATGGTAAATATCTAAGAATGTTACAAAACAATGAAACAATAAGTTAATTATGATGTGAAAAAATCAAATTACATGTACATAAATTATATAAACCACTTAGTCAACCACTGCAAAAGTAAAAATTCTCCAATGCTGCATTTCATGTAATTAACAAAACTTTGGCTAAAATATAGCACTTCTTAAATCCTATTGTACAAAAAGATAACAAAGGTAACAAACTATATAACTTATTGATAAAATTTTTGAGCTGTAACAAAAGCAGTACACAAATTTATGAAGTTTATTGTTATTTTGTACTTTAGAAAAATTTAACAGCAGAAAAAATAATACAAAAAGGCAATCTGCAAGATCAAAAATGGACAGGAAAACAGAAATATAAGCACATTTTTTAAATTTTCAAATGTGACCAGCTTTTAAAAATGACATAGTTCTCAAAAGTAGAGGAATTTTTAAAAATGAGGATGTTATAAATAGTTTACACCCTATATTTCATCAGGAAATTATTAGATTACATATTGTTATTAAGTCCTTGAAAAGAAGCATAATAATTTCACCTCTTTATGAAAAGAACAAAGAATAAATTTGAATTGTTTAAAGGCAGTTTCTGTACAATGCAGTGCTTCACATTACAGTGTAAGTCATCAGAATTAGTGATTTTTACTCTTTAACTTGGAGCTGGGGAGATGGCTCAGTGGAATAAGCACTTTCCTGGCAAGTGCAAGGGCCTGAGTTCAATCCCTGGTTCTACCAAAAAAAAAAAAAAAAAGAAAGAAAGAAACATCCTTGAACACTTTACCTTGATAATTTGAAAAGAGAGTTTATCCACTTGTAGCCCAAAAAATACTCAGCTAATTATTTTGGGGTAGGGTAAAATAACGAATCACCTTTTTCTCTGAGCTGTAGATATACCTTGGACTTATATAACTAAACATTGTTCAAGTTCCACTTTGATAACAAACAAGCTAACGAGAACTGACTTTCTGATCATACTTTACCCATTAGGAATTAGAGGTACAGAGCTGTTTGTCTTAACCAAATTTTTCACAATGAGAAACTTTGCTAACACACATTAAGCTGCAGGAATGAGGGCAGCAGGAAATAGCATCAGCCTGGACATGGAGAGGGCACTGGAAAATTTGAATTCAGGTTTCCTTAGTATTTTGGTATCAGAAGGCAGAAGGAAAGCAGCTGCAGAATGAGTGGAGAGGAGGAAATACGATGATATCAATGGTCTTTGCAAGCATAAGGAAGGAGTCATGACCAATAGTGATTTTCTTTCAGACGCCCAAGCCTGTCCAGGGATGCTAGGGCCTTCTCTGTCTTCATTCCTCGCATGTTTCCTTCACAGCACCCTTCCTCTGCTTTTACTCCCCAGTGCCCTATTCTGCATGGTTTCCTGAAATTTTCACTTGTTTTAAGAAACCTCTCGACTTAGAGATGATGGCCTGGCATATAAGCACATATGCCTGTAGTGTCAGGTGCATTTTTATAGACATAACCCTATTGCCTTAAATTGTGTAGCTCCTAGTTTAAGTCCTGCATGACAAATCCCATGCCACCATACTTCCTGGGTATGGACAGTGCCTGGCACAGTCAGTTTGCTGGAGAACAATTTTCTCAAAGAGAAAAGAACAGTGAGTACAGCCAAGCTTTGCTAAAAACTATGTTGAGAGTTTTCAAGATTGTCAGGGAGGAGATTTAGTTCTTTGTTTAAGAGGGAAGGAACATATTGAGATTGCTGTTTCAAGATAAGAATAATTTTTATGTTTTAGTCAAACAGCATCAGTGAGAGAGAGAACAGAGATGCAACTAAAAGACGGTGGTGAAGAGATTCGCTGCAAAGCTGTTTCTGGGCTTACAGTCTGTGTTAGGAAGCCTGGCATGCTGCTTGTGATGCTAGCTTTCTGAAATGATTTCAAGCGATAGTGATCAAGTGACAGTGGCCTGGGAACCAAACTTTAGTCAGCCCTGGGCCAGAAAAGGTACAAGGAAGTGGGTCCAAAGGAGCAGCAATGGGTGTACCTAGGCTGGCAAGAAGAGACATTGCGATGTACACATACAAGTAAGCAGATGGAAGGAGACAGAAAGAGGCAAAGGGGAAATGGGGACAGAATATTCTCAGAATGACCTCATTTATATCCTCAACTCACCATGATAAATAGGTGAAACAATGCTTAATAATAAAATGCTCAAGAGAGAGCCCGACTAGCATAAAGAGAAATATTTTGGGACAGGTACGTGAAAAATGCAGTCAATAGGTTCTGACCTGGCTAACCATTAAAATCCCTTGAGAATTCTCATCCCAGTGCTTAGACTATATATTACATCAATCAGAATCTCTTTGAGTAAATGCAGGATTTCGGCTGGTATGGTTTGCGTCTAGTCCCCGCAAAGCCTCACGCGGGCATGGGGTTGGCTTCTGGAGCTTGTGATTGGTCACTGTGGGTGTGCATGCTGCACCTTCCTTGAATCAGGTAACGTAATTACAATGTAAGGAGGGGAGAGGGGCTGGCTGGCGACCTGGGCAGCCGCCACTCCTTGTTATCTGCCTTTTACCACCACCATGAACGGTTGCTCTCTGCCATGTGTCGCTCTGCCTTTGAGTCAGCTGAGTATGGTCTGAAACCTCCAGTAATTGTGAGCTAAATAAGAACTTCTTTCCTTCATTTTGGGTGTCAGGTATTCTGACCCAGCAATGAGAGAAGAGTAACTGACACATTAGCTTATATTTGAAAAAAAAAAAAAAAGCTTCTTTGGTGAATCTACTTAGCATCTAAAGACGAGAACTACTTTGGTTATAGATCACCGAAGTCAATTTGGAAGCTGCCCAGAACAAGAAGCAGGTGTGAGCAATAAAGTTCTGCACTCCTGGAACCTTCGTTTTTTACCATGCTACTCTCATACTGATGCCATCCCAAAAGTCTCAGATTGAATCGCTCCATATTTAAAAGGAGACAAAAAAAAAAAAAAAAAAAAAAACAGTCAAGCCGCATTGGTGGACACAAGATACAATTTCAGCATTCCAGCGTTTCAAGAAGGCCAAGTACAGTCTTGATGAAATGGCCGCCTGAATGAATTCAACAAAGAATTTGCTGGGATCCCTGAACCTCCTCTGTGGATCAAGAAATGCAGCCCCTAGCAGGAGACGGGGTAGGGTCCTAATGGGATCTTGGATGTAGGATGCTCTTACAGAGCTCTTTTATCTTTCTTTCTCTCTTTCTTTCTTAATGTATTTAGTGCAGGGTCTACAGGGTCCCACTGCACAGATCAGACACTTGGTGATTCTCCTGTTTTCAGCCTCCCAAGCACTGGGATTATAGGGGCTCACCACCGTGCCCAGTTTTACTCACTGTCTCAGTGCATCCCGGGGGTGTGGCGGTACGACATGGGGTCGCTGCATCTGCATCTGCCTATGCAGGCGCTTTAGTCCGATGAGCTATCTGGCCAGCCCTACAGAGCTCTTAATTTGCTGTATAGATACTCATAACCTATTAAAAACATTGATGTATTTTTTAATCAATCACACATCCCATACAACACTAACTTAGATAATGAAAACCTATTTCTACTGTTCTTTGTATTAATTAACAAATGCTCTAGTCTGGAGTTAGTTAACACTGAATGGCTTGCTCTACCTGTGGTCAAAGTGTAGACTTTTGATTAAAGCCTTTCAACTGCTCATTAACCACCTTTAATGATAAGCAACACATCCTATTGCTTTAAGCAACACTTCATAAAAGTTGGAAATCAGTAGCAGCAAACACCATCACCTTCCTTCTGTCCGAGGGCCACCTTACTCACTTTGCTCATGACAACACCCAACACTCACAACTTAAAGGAGGGGAGGTTTATGTTGGCTCACAATTTCAGAAGCTTCAGTCTTGCACACACAGAAACAGCATGTTGGAAGACCCTGCCTGGGAGGAGAGCTATGCACATGGCAGTGGTCTGTAAGGACAGAGAAGAAAGAGGGCTGGGAGATGCACCCTTCCACACCATGTCCCCAGCCACTGGCCTCTTCCAACCAGGTTCTACCTCTAATAGCACATTAAACTGTAGATTAATTAGCAAACTAATGGACCCACTGGAGAGTGTAGCACTCCAATGGCCGAATCACCTTTAAACACATGAAGCTTGCGGGGGACACCCAGGCCAAATCCATAATGAGGGAAAGTACTAGTGTGGACTTTCTGATTACTGCTTACACATAATTAATATGTGCTTGAGAGCCAGCATTGCTGGGTCTCCCATGAGGCACAGAAGAATCTCAAAAAATAGATTAAACTGAATCCCACCCAATTTCCAATCATCCATCAGATAGTTGACCTAGAAAGGGAATATTAAACACACACACACACACACATGCGCGCATGCACATGCACGCATGCACAAACACATACAGGCACAGTGTTTCTCTGTTACTTCAGGGAACATTTACTTCTGCAGGAAAGCAGTTGATGTATTTAGTCATGGGAGAAAAACTTGCTGTTTTTCAAATCCTCAAGAATTGCTATAATTTCAGAGAACGATGTCATTGCCAGCAGGGTTGCCCATGCTAGCTGAGTGCAGCACACCTGTGTCTGCAGCACATGCAGCCATGGCAGTCACTGTTGTGAACACAGGTGAACAGGTCTGGTTATTCAATTATGCTATACTCTGGTTTCTCTTCAGATCGTATAAATCTTTCCCCTTTTACTTAGGGTATTCAGGGTCTTACTACTAGATCAAACTCATAATGATCTGCCTGTTTACAGCCTCCCAAGAGCTGGGATTACAGGTGAATGCCACCACACCCAGTCTCAATCGCCATCTCATTGAGCCCCAGGGGTGGGGCTGTCACAATAGGCCTGGGGATCGAACCCCTGGCCCCTGAACCTGCTTGCAGGTGCTTTATTCTGCTGAGTTATCTGGCCAGCCCTACACTACATTATTGATAATATAATAACTGAACAAAGCTACTGCACAGAACTGTGCACGTAGTGAAAACTCAACAAAAGGAAGAGCGCATGCATTCCAAGTGGAGCTCATCATGTTGTTTTGTGATGTGTTCTCATTCGCTCTCACTAACTGGTCCACACACACAGTCATTCCTGAAGATTATGACAGACAAGGGGAGGTGCAAATAACTCTGACCAAGTTCTTCTACTGACCCAATCTAATGAGGAAGTGTGTGAGGTGTAGTCGCTGTGTAGGTACGCCTGAAAAAATGTGTTTAAATTATCCTCTGTCAGAACAATGAAACACAGTTAAATAGGAAAGAAAGGCTTTATCAAGGCTGTTGTAGTGAGAAAGACCAGAGATTAGTGTGGACTCATAGCCACAGAAATAAAGGCTGAGAGAGCACTGAAAGTTGTGGAGGATCACAGGTGAGTTGTTGTGCTAACTATTTAACCCAGAGGAAAAGAAACCATTTTTCTGCCCTCATGACAAGGTAGTTTTACAGCTTAAAGCAAAAGCACCCATGAAGTCAGACCGCACCTTCCCATGCAAATGAGAGGACGAGACATCACCTGTATTTTTGGTGTTTCAGAGATGGGAGCCAGAATTGGAAAACAGGCAAGAAGCTCTTTAAAGAATTTGCACCTCAAGGAAGGAATGTGCAGGACATGGTAAATGTTCTCGACGAAGGGCAGCAAGAGAAGGGAAAAAGCAGTAGCTAGACCCAAAGAAACTGACTAAAGTTGGTCAAGCTGTGAAAAGTGACAAGAGCTGCACATGAACAACCCAGGAACTACAGGCCACCCATGACACTGAGATTGGCCCCAGGAAGCTTAGGATCCTTCCTCTGAGTGAGAAGAGGGCTGCATCTTGAATTGCCAGTCTTGGGGTCTGTTTCTTTACTACTTACTAAGATTTAAGGAGTATGCCAGATACCCCTTACTTTCTGTCAAGTAAAAGGAAACACTCTGACCAATGGTAATGTCCATAGGGACAGTAAACTGACATGGGCCTATTAAAAACTGTCATTGCACTATGCTTGTATCTCACCATATGTGGTGGCTGTCACATCTTGATGAAGTGTTATGTTACCTGCTACAATTTTATCTTGTTTAACCCTTTTTTCTTAGAATTTTAAACACTATTTATTTACTTATTTATTTTGATACAGGGTGTTGTTACACAGTTCAGACTCATAGTGACCATCCTGTGTCTGCCTCCCCAGTGCTGGGATTACTGGCATGCACCACCATGCCAGGTTTCAGGGCCTGCACAAGGCACCTGAGGTTCAGGGGCCAGAATGGCATGCGGTACCTGGGATGGAACTGGGGTCTTTGCGCTTGCCAGCAAGGTGCTTAGAGCACCAAGGTATTTCCCCAATCCTCTTGTTTTACCCTTTTTATAAAAAAAATATACTCATATAAATGGTAACAACATCAGCAGTTTTCCTTTATAAAATTCAAATTCGAGGGCCAGTCAAATAACTCAGCAGATTAAAGCACCTGCTTAGGCAGACTCCATGACCAGGATTCAATTCCCAGAGTGCTGTGCCTGCCCTGCCCCCAGGTGCACTGAGACTGGGAGTGGTGTGCACACCTGTAATCCCAGCTCTTGGGCGGCTGAAAACAGGAGGATCACTACCAGTCTGACCTGTGTAGTGAGACCCCCGGATTAAATACATTAAAAAATAAATAATATATTCAAATTCAACTGTGCCAATGCACATTTTATACTTTTTGATACAGCTATACTTTTCTTTGTTGGTTTTGGTACCGGGGAACAAAGTCAGGACCTTGCCCTGGCCAGGCAGCTGCTTATCCTCGTCTTCTCCTCGGTATGTACCTCCATTTTTAAAAGATTTTCATTTATATTGTGATAGCACAAGGGCTTACTTCAAAGCTAAGAATTACACTTTTATATTATGGGAATTACATTCAAAAATTCTTACTGTTGTCTCAACTTGAAAATATCTGTTTATGTAAGGCATGAAGTTGAACAAAACATTTCTTATTAAGCCATTAACCAAGTATTCATTTGTCCCTAAGGATAGAAATAATTGTATCTTTGTAGACTTGGCTCTATAAAATATCTACACTTTCTATATTTGAAGATAAGCTATATTAAAGTTTTCTCTAAGTGTATCCCTCGACACCAATAATAAGTATCTGAAAACGATGCTGTTATTTTTCTCTTGCTCTTGTTTATTGCTTATGTTTATCATCCACTTTTCATATTTGTCCCTAAATGCCTGGCTTAAACACAGTTCTTATAATATGGTATTTATGATAGCCAGAGTTTATTTTCTGTGTAAACGGATAAAGAATTAACTATCTTTCCCTTTTAATTTCTTATTATTGATCTTTCTCATTTATTCTTTGAGCAGACATAACTCTAAATATTGAAACCTCCTTTAAAGAATCCCAGCGGACAGCTTTAAAACATAAACACATCAATAAGGTGATGATGTTTTTGTTATACAAGCGTCTGTTCAATTGTAGAAAGTGAGACTGTGGTGCACATTTGCAAAATAATATGATCATTTTTAAAAATTAAGTGTGTTCATCATGAAGTTCTCAGGAATAAAAAAAAAAATGTTTAAAAGTAACCAAGTCTCCTGTGTTTGAAATGCAATAGGTGGATTAGAAATAAGAGTGATTTCAGACCCTCTGTATCAACTTCCTGAAGTAAAAAACGAAAAAAAATGAAACAAAAGAAACGATAGATTTAGAGGAAGCAGACAGATATGGATTGGAATTCCAGTCATCCACCTGCTTCACACACTCCTCGTTTATTTTATATTGGACATAAAGAATGAATTATTCTCTTCCTTGGCTGGAATCAAATATTTGAATGCAACTAGCAAATTGTCCTTCACATTTCTCACAATATTAATTATGTCAGGAATGTTCACTGCTCAACCCTTTCTAATTTTACAGCCTTTTGATATTTTTAATCTATCCAATTTTATGCTAATTTTTATGATCCTCTTTAGCTTTGCAGCTCACAGAAGAAGCATATCATTGTGCACAAAACTTTCCAATCAAATAAATCAGACATATATGAACCGCTTGCCACATGTCGTGTAGCAGCGGCATTCGCTTCCAATGTCTCCCTTCATCCACACTTTCCCACCCAGCTGCCTGGATTCTACCTGTGGAATAACAGAGCTTTTCTGTTTCATTCTATCGTTCCCTAGTTTCCAAATTTCCAATATGTCCTATGTATCAATGTATGAACTTATCAACTGAGAAGCTTCATTATGCCTAATTGGATACCCTTGGCACCGGGATGATATCAGTATTGTAAAAACTGTAAAGCAAGCAAAAACTTCTTCCTTGCTTTATTTGTTTATTTATTCTCCTGTTTTCAGCCTCCCAAGAGCTGAGATTACAAGCGCGTGCCACACTCCCAGCCTCGATTGCAGTCTCAGCGCTCCCCGTGGGCAGAGCCAGCGCAGCACCCCCGGGATCAAACTCAGCCACTGTGTCAACCTGAGCAGGGGCTTTTGTCTACTGAGCTATCAGGCCCTGACTGATTTTTGCTGAAGCAGGCTCTTTAGAAGACTGAGCTAACCCACAAGCCCCTTCCTTGCTTTAGATCCACCTCCCTCAAGTTCCTCCCTGATGGTTTTCACTTCCTTAGGAGAGTGTGTCTTAGCCACTCACCAACCATGTATCCTGGTTGTCACCACTGTGTCTGGTTGTGCACACTTGATCTATCCTTTGCGGTATCCAGTGCCAGAGCTATCAAGCTTTGCACCAACAGCAGTGTGGCGCACTGAAGGTGCCGAGACCGAAGGGCTATTTCCTACTGGAATTGGAGCTGGTCTGCAGGGACGCTACGTACTACAGCTGCAGCTCAAAAGCTGCTCTTCATTCCTGAAAGATGTGAGTGGTGTTTTCAGCGTCTCATGTAAAATTCAAAGGAATAGCCTTGAGTGCTGTTCTTTTTCTTTCACTGCAACTTTCCCTGGAGTTTAGATGTGTCCCTTAGTGTGAGGCGTCACAGGAAATCTAATGAGAGGGGCAGCTTTATCTCAAGTCAGTCTTCACTGATACTAAAGCCACATCTTTAGAAGAAACATGCAGTTCCTTATTCTTTTATTTTGGGCAGCCCCTAGTCCCATAAGGCATTTCTTTGTACTTGTGGCAACGGTGCCAAGGTGAAGGGCCACAGATGGCACTCTTGTAACAAAACACATGTTAAAACCATAATAGATTTATTTAATCTAGAGTTTACACAGCAGAGAAGCCTTCAGAAGGAAGACCCAGAGAGCCAGGACGAACTCATTTTCATGTTCAGATTCAATGAAGAGTGGACAACAGTGTCTAGAGGTGACTGAACACAGTGACCAACCCAGTGGCAATGAACGAAGAGCTTTCAGTGTGAACACACAGCCAACTGAGGCCCGAGTGTCACACTTTTGCCACCCCTGGCTATGATCTCATGGGAATAAGTTAAGGTGGAGACCTGGTGAGCCCTGTCCATTCAGATTTTTCTTCACTTTTCTGGGGTAAATACTCCTTCCACCTAGCATAGAACAGAGCTACTTTGGAAAGAAGATCTCAGGACCTACTGTCAGACAAGGGGACCAGAGAATTTCTTGTTGACCAATTCCTACACAAACAGATGGCAGACTATCACTGTAGTACTTCAGGGGTTCATGGTTCTTTCTCAGAGGCATGAAAATGCTCTGCAGATTAGACCATGTGTTAGGGTGTGAGACATGTCTAAAGAAATCTGAAGGAATGCCATGACAGCCCTGTCTTTAGGTGCACTAAGCTGGCCACTGCATCGAAGGAATATTTATCCAAAGAGAGAGAGACCAATTTCTATGCTCCAGAAGATAGATTTTAGGGTAGACAGCCAACCTAGGAGGAGAGAGGAGCAGAGGTACATTTTGTTACTGATCTTTCATGTTCATGTGAGATAATGAATTAGAGCTTTGGGGTCAGCTTATACATTTCAAGGTATATTGTATTTGGTAGTCGTTTGATTCTAAGCATTATCGAATGTTCTGTGTTGTTTCTGTTTGTTTGATTTGTTTTGTGTTTTTGTACTGAGGATCAAAGCAAGGACCCTACACTTGCCAGGTTGGGGCTCCACTGCTGAGCTGTACCCAACCCCTGGCCTCCAGTCTTTGTTTTGATTCAGTTCTTAACGCATTGCTTTAAGAATGTATTCCTTAATTTTCACCTATCATTTCTTAAAGGTCCTCCATTACTGATTTTAATTACAGTCCACTATTGTCAGAGGACAGATTGTATAAAAATACATCTTTTTAGATTTTTTTTTCTCGGTAACGTGTTTGGTACAGGGTTTCACTGTGCAACTCAGACTCATAGTACCCTACTGTTTTGAGCCTCCCCAGAGCTGGGCTTGTAGGCACAGACTCAGTGGCCAGCTTAGGGCACCTGAGGGCAGGGCTGGCATGACATCCCTTCAGGTTTATTTGGACATGTCTCACACCCCGACACGTGGTCTAATCTGGAGGTGTTCTCACACCTCTGAGAAGAACAAGTACCCTGCTCCCCCGCACAATAACTACAGACCGCTCTGTCTAGCGGCCTTCTGCTCTCACTCAAGTCCCGCTACCTTGTCAATCAGCTGCCTCCTTGTCCTTTTCTTCTTTTTGAACTTTTGAAAGTTGTCTATTTTTTCCTTCAGTTCTGTCAATTTTTGTATCTCTGCAGTTGTTTTCATAGATGAGTCTGTGCTTAGGGATTATTGTCTCTTATGCACTGGCTTGTTTTCTTTTGCAGCACAAAGAGTCCCGTGTTGTATGCAGGCCAGGAAAGTGCTTCACCACCCAACTACATCCTCTGCCCTGTTCTGGAAAGTTCATCGTGAACTTTTCTTTTGCACCTCTGGTAATTTTCTGAGTATGTGAGTTTTGAGGTGCTCTAAACCCATATTTTCTCTCCAATAGCTTCTGAGCTTATCGATCTCATGTCTATCAAAATTGGACAGCTGTTGGTTTTTCTAAACTACAAGATAATTGTGGAAATGATCCTGGGAAAAGGAAATTTAAAGCCATATAAATCAGTGCTCTTTCTGATACTGTTATTTTGCCTTAATAAGTGTTTCTCTTATAATTGCAAGCCTTTGGTTATTTTATAGAGAACTGAAGTACTTAATTGAACAATTTTTGACAGTGCTTTAACTCATTTTGTAGAGGACTAGATTTTCACGGGACATGTAAGTGGAACAATGTCAAGTCAGATATGCCTTTATCAATTTATCAAAGGTACCAAGATAAGGGAACAAATTTGGAAACCTTTTAAGAGATGAGGCATGTGACAAAGCAAGAAACATTGCATTGGGGCTGAAGACAGCATTTCTCACTTGCACCACTCCTTTTCTCACTTTCCTAGCAGGTTTTTTCCTCATACAGCCTTCGCATTTTGTTTGTAAGTCAGACTTAGCCAAATCAATTAAGGATATTCTCACATGCTCCACCCAGTTTAGCGGCAAGTACATTAATGCTAACATAAAAATGAATAATAACCATGCTGAATAAATAAAACATCCTAATAGTGCAAAGCACAAGTAAGTACCACAGAAGATTTATCTGAATAACATTTTTTATTTTTTTGGCAGAAGCAGGGATTGAACCCAGGCCCTTGCGCTTGCCAGGGAAATACTTATTTCACTGAGCCATCTCCCCGGCCCCTAAATAGCAATTTTTTTTTGGCAGTACTGAGGATTGAACTCAGGACCCTGTGCTTGCCAGGCAAGCACTTATTCTACTAAGCTATCTCCCCAATCCCTGAATAACTTTTATCCTAGATAGAATGATCAAGCAACTTAGTGGAACATTGCTTTATCTTCTGAGAATTAGAATGCTGTCCTTTCACTAATATCGTATTGCTTCCAGCAAGCTTTCTCTTCCATTTCCATTCTATCATCACCTAATTCCCTTCATCCCAACTCTGATGTTTCTTTTTTGCTCAAGTAAAACAGTTAAAACTTAATCAGTGGCCCAGTTTTGCCTATTTTTGGTATTTTCTTCCATGTCATCCCTTTGTTTGCCACACTGAAATTTCTTATTACTTAAAGCTGGCATGCACATCATTGCTGGACTCCAAGAAGTTATATGCTATGAAACCAGGATTCTGGACAGTGATAAGGTGGCTCCTTTTTATTAGTACATATTTGCAGTACACAAGGAATGCATTCATTGTAGTAATTTGTACATATACTTGATATATTCAAATTCTTTTTTTACCTCCTTACAAACATCTTCTGATTCTCTTCCCTTTTTCAAAAGATATATCTTTCTATTTTATGTCATTTACTTTGCTCTTTAATTTATATAAACCTCATATGAGGAAACCATATGGCTTGCATATCTCATTTATTTCATTTAATAGTATGGATTTAATATACTTCATTTCTCCTACAAATGAATCCAATTTATCCCTTTTGTTGCATAATAGTACTTCATTGTACACAAATAGCACATTTTCTTTATTCATTCATCTGTTGAGGGGCAGACAGTCTGCTTCCCAAGTTTCAGCTATTACAAATTACACTACTAAACACGGCTGAATAGAGGAGCCTGATTGGAATTACTCAGTGAAAATCAACTAAAAACAGAAAATTAGAAGAAAGAAAGGGACATAAATCCTGATGCCAAAATAAATCTGAAATAAGAGACTTGTAGATCAAGCAAAGCTCAGGCATAGGACTTTATAAACTGGTGGCACAGCCCACGGGACTGTCCACGAAACTGCCTCTCAATGCACAGCAAGAAGCGCACTGTGACATGCTTCCACAGAAGACTGACTGCAATGGTGCCACTAAATTGAGCCAGGTTTGGGATATGAGGCCCCTTGCGTCTTTTGCCTTCCTCCATACAGAGGATGCTGAAGCTACAAAGCTGCAAATTTTTCCAGCACACAGAGGAGAAAGTGACCAGAAAATTGCTCTGTCCCTAGCGGGTAACAATTTTTTTTCTTGTCTTATGCCACAGTGGCTAACTGGAACCCCCAGAGATTTGAGACGCAGTGGAGGCAGTGAAAGTAGAGTGAAGAAGCACGACTCTGCCTGCTCTGCAACCAGAGGCTTGAGTGGTAGATGTGGACTGTGGGATTTGAGCAGCCTCAGGCCAGAGGAACAACAGTGGGAGGTCAGAACTTGCTGGCATAGAGAGGAGATTGAGGGGGTAATGGGCAGCCTCGAACTGTCTTCATGGCACAAAAGAGTGGCGCAGGCCTGTAATCCCAGCACTCGGGAGGCTGAGGCAGGAGGATTGTTGTGAGTTCGAGACCAGCCTGAGCTACAAAGTGAGCTTAAGGCCAGCCTGAGCTGCATAGTGAGACCCTGTCTCAAAAAAGACAAAAAAAAAAAAAAAAAAAAAAAAAAAAAGACTTAAGTATAAAGAACATGCAAGGACTGGCAGGGGCCAACTATTGCTAATTTCACTACTTTGGCCAGGGAGGGTGTTATACCTGTAATATCCAGTCGTTCTCACCTTTATGACCGCACTATGATTGGCTGGGGTCACAAGCAACACCATAGTCCAATACAAAGGACTGTATAGTGAAGAAAAATAGCAAAAGTTCCTCTCTAAGAAATTAGAAAGGTAGGATCTTGGGACAGACGCTGTCTCAGTTACTCTTCTCTCATTTCTGGGACAAATATCCTACACTCAAAATTAATGAAGGAAAGATTTAGTTAGCTCACAGTTACTGGAAGTTTCCGTTCATACTTAGCTGGCTCCAAGGCAGAGGGGCACATGGCAGAGAGCAGCCTTTCATAGCAACAGCAAAGAGCAAAGGGAAGGGCTGCAACTCACAGACTTACCTAGCCTCTTTCCCCTACCCACATTGTAACACAAATTACCTGCCCCACGGTAAATGCAGTATCCACACTTACAAAAATCCATCACAAACTCCAGAAGCCACCCTAAGATGGCATGAGTATTGGGGGGACTTCTGTACATAAAACATAACAGACACAAAGATCAAGAGTCAGCAACGCCAAGAAGACATCTCTGAAGAACAGACATTTCCTAGAGTATTAGTGATAGAGGTATCTACCATGAGAAATTTACAGATATCAACACAGAAAACAAAATAAAATTTTTAAAAAAGGAAAATGATGAGTTGCAGTAGCAAAATGTAGATGCAGACTTCCAGCACACCTAAGATAAATCCAGGGGATAAGATAGCAAAATTCAGAAAGCCACTGACATGAATTTCCTAAAATGATAATAGCAGAAGTAAAAGCAAAAACAAGCAAACAAATGAGGCAATAGAGAGAAATCAAATTAGAAGTAACCTCTCAGATAAAAAAGAAATGATTGGAATTAAAGACTTGCTCCATATATATAGAATAGACATAGGTTAAATAAATATAGGTGCTTAGGAAAATGATGGAAACTATAAAACAAATTTTAAAAGATATCCAAGAGATTAAAAATCCGGCTGAAATTATATGCAATGAATTGAACCACGTCATAGACAGAAAATCAGATCTAGAAAACAGACTTGTAGGTAATGAACATGAAAAGAACAATATCCTAAGAATAGCAAGTGCTATGGAAAAATCTGTCTATCAACTGCGAGAAGAAAAAAGGAAGAATGTGTTTCATAGAAGTCAAGAAGAAAGCAGCAGACAGTACAGATACTATAAAAGAATGTGTTTGTAGAAGTAATGACAAAAGCTTTCCAAATGTGAAAAACTAATTTGACATACAAATAAGTGAGGGGTATTAAAATTCAATTAGTCATAATGAAAATGAATCTATACAAGATACAGGAGCCAGGGTTGGATCCCTAGCATACCATGCAGGCTCTGCCCCCAGGTCACGCTGAGACTGGGCATGGTGGTGCATGCCTATAATCTCAGTGCTCCAGAGGCTGAAAACAGGAGGATCACTACAAGTTCAGTCTGTGTAGTGAGACCCTGTAGACCCTGTACTAAAATAAAAAAAGGAAGGACAAAAAATAAATCTACACAAAAGCATATAAAAATTAAGATCCCAGAAATTCAGCATAAGAACAGAATACTAAAAGCTGGTAGAGAAAATAAGTCATTTGAAAAGGACAATCCATCTGAACACAGCCAGCTTCTCGACACAAACCCTTAAGTCAAGTCCTGAAGGAAAACAACCTCCAACCAGGATTGATGTACCCTGTAAAATTATCTTTCCAAATCAATAGAGATATAAGATGTTGTGAGGATAAAGAACAGCTGAAGAAATTTATGACCTATAAACCATATCTCCTGAATGCTCTGAAAGATATTTTAGAAAAAAATAACAAAGACCACAATTCCAAGAGCATCAATAGAAAGAAACCAACAGATAAGGCAAGCCATTGAACAGAAGAGAATGATAGGAAACCAATAGCAAAAAATAATATTAAAAGGACATGCTAATACATCTAAGGTATAATCATCATGTAAATTCTCTTAATTCAACAATCAAAAGAAACAACTGGCAGAATGGCTCAAGAAACAAAGTCCAACAATATGCTGCATGCAAGAAACACATTTGATTCCAAGACAAATTTATAAACTGAAAGTGCAAGGACTGAAACAATATTCTAATGGCAGAAACCTGAAAAAAGGTAGGAGTAACTATTCTGTTTGCTGATAAATAGAGCCAAGATTGATTCAAAGAGGCAAAGAAGGTCACTACATACTTGTTAAAAGAACACTACAAGAGAAAGCAATAGCAATAATAAATATATATGCAATGAATACAAGAGCACCCAACCAAAGATTAAGGAACATGAAAAATCAAATAAGCACTAATACAATTATAATGGGGGACCTTAACACCTCACTGTAACAAATATGCAGATTAGCTATAATAAAACAATCAAGAAGTATCAAACCTGAATAAAATCTGTAAGCAAACTAGCTTAGTAGATATCTACTGAGTGTTTTATCCCACAATATCAGAGTATACATTTTTCTCAGCTTCACATTGGATATTCTGCAAAATAAATCACAGAATATGCTTAAGTAAATCCAAAGACATCATAATTATCCCATGCATTTTTATCTAATTATACTACAATGAAAATGGAAATCAATGGCAAAAGAAACAACAAAAACTGCATAAACACATGGGAATTAATAAAGTCCTCCTGAATAAACAATGAGTCACAGATGAAATTAAAGGAGAAATTACACAATATCTACAATTAAACAATAATAGCAATACAATGTGTCAAATTTCATAGGAAGCAGTGAAAGCAATTCTAAAAAGAGAGTTACAGCAGTGTATTCTCACATTAGAAAAAAAGTACGAGCTGAAATAAACCTAATATTGCACCTAAATTTCTGGAAAAACAGCAAGTAAAACTCAAGTGTCTTATGAAGGAGGTACTACAAAGATCAGAGCAGAAATTAATGCAATTGAGATTAAAAAATATATAAATAATCAAAAATCAAAGAATTAACTCTTTGAAACATCAAATAAAATAGATAAATACTTAGTCAACCTTATCAAATTGGAAAAGAAAGACTCAAATTTATGCAACTAGGAATGAAATAAGTGAAGTCACAAGGGACTCTGCAGAAATCTAGAATACCAATACCTACTTCAAGAAACTTATGAATGAAAGACACTGAAGAAATGCAAAGCCCTGGATATATATGCATTAACAAAGCTTAATTAAGAAGTTATAAAATTGATAAACAACCCAATACCACACAATGAAATTGAAAATGTAAATGTAAATTTACTAATAAAGAAAATCCCTGGTCCTGATGGACTGGCTGCTCAATTCTATGAGAACTCTAGAGAATGACTAATGTCATTGCATCTTAAACTCTTTAATGAAATAAAAATGACGTCAATATTTCCAAAGTATGGGTTTGCAGGTTAGCTCAGTTGTTTAAAGTGCCTGCTTGGGCAAATACATTCAGGGGCAGGGCACCGCGGTTCGATCCCCAGCTCCACAAGCCACACCACACCCACACTTAAGGCAGCCTGAGCTAAGAAAAAAAAATGCAGAGTCATCTTAGAAGCAAGCAATATTCTAATACCATAACCAAAGATGGATCCAACCAAAATAGAGAGCTTTAGGCCAATCTTCCTAATGAAAATAGATGCAAAAATCCTCAGTAAGATACTGGCAAACAGGATGCAGAAAATCATCAAGAAAATTTTTCAACATAATAAGAAGAATTCATTCCATAAATACAGTGATGGTTCAACATGTGCAAATTGATAAAAGTAGTACATCATATCAACAGAGTCACAGACAAATTTCACAAGATCATTTCATAAGACACAGGAAAACATTGTCAAAGTGTTTGACGATATCCAACATCTTTTCATGATCAAAAGCTCTATAGAAACTTGGAATACATGGCCTTTAATTTAATCTGATAAAAGCCTATGATAATCCAATAGCCAGTATTATACTAAGTGGTCAGAAACTAAAATCTTTCACTCTAAAATCAGAAATAAGATAAGGATATTCATTATCACTTCTCCTATTCAGTATAGTTCTAAAAGCAGCATAAGCATTTAAACAAGAGAAAGAAATAAGTGG
Source organism: Ctenomys sociabilis (assembly GCA_004027165.1). NCBI lineage: Eukaryota > Metazoa > Chordata > Mammalia > Rodentia > Ctenomyidae > Ctenomys > Ctenomys sociabilis. The sequence goes on along the minus strand of PVKA01022573.1, from coordinate 10,045 downwards.
AATAAATATAGCAGAGAAAGAACCTAAATCTTCAATACTTTCAAAACATAGTACTCAACACAGAAAACCCCAAAAACTCCATCAAAAATCTCTTAGACTTAGATTCCAAAACCAGAGAATTATCCACCTGAAAAAGAATATAATGCAGAAATCCTCAATAAAATACTAGCAAACACAAAGGGGCCAATCATCAAAGATATTATACATCATGAGCAAGTGGGATTCATTCTAGGAATGCAAAGATGTGAGACACCGTATCAATAGAACCAAGAACAAAAACCATGTGATCATCTCAATAGATGCAGAAAAGGCTTTTGACAATTGTGCATGATAAAAACTCTACAGAAAATTGGAATAGATGGTCTTTACCTCAATCTGATAAAAGCCATCTCTGACAATCCAACAGCCAACAGTAAATGGGCAAAAACTAAAAGCCTTCATTTTAAAATCAGGAACAAGACAAGGATGTCCATTATCTCCACTCATATTCATTGTAGATCTGGAAACACTAGTCAAAGCAATTAGAAAAGAAAGAGAAATAAATATTGGAAAACATGAAGTGAAATTGTCATTATTTGCAAATGATCTGACATTCTTCATAGAAGATGCTGAGAACTTCATCACTAGTCTTATAGATTTTATTCATCAAATTCAGCAACACGGCAGGATACAAAGTTAACACCCAAAAAATCAGTAGCATTTTTGGACACAACCAACACACTGAGAGAGAAATTAGGGAAGACGCACCACTCACAATAACATCCAAAAAGATGGGATACTTAAGAATCAATCTCACAAAGGAGATAAAAGATTTATACAGTGAAAATTATGGCACTTTGAGAAAAGAAACTGAAGAGAATTTGACAAAATGAAAAGATACTCCTTGCTTCTGAGTGGGTAGAACCAACATTATGAAAATGGCCATACTCCCAAAATTGTTATGTAGATTCAGTGCAATCTCAATTAAAATGCCATTCGTGTACCTCACAGAGCTAGAGAAAACGTTTTTCAAATTCATCAGGAACTAGAAGAGACCCAGAATATGAAAAGTAATCCTGGGAAACAAAGGAAAGGTAGGAGACATCACCATCTCTGACCTAAAAATTTTATCATAAAACTGCTGTGATAAAAATCAAATGGTACTGACACAAATAAAGACCTGAGGATCAATGGAACAGATTAAAAGGTGAAGACAGAGCTACAAGCACACTCAGCTACCTAACTTTGATGAAACAGCAAAACATGTTCACTGGAGGAAAGATAGCCCCTTTAATAAATGATGCTGGGAAGCCTGGCTTTTCACATGCCAAAGGCTAAAATTAGACCTATGTTATTGCCATGCACTAAACCACAGTCAAAGTTGATCAAATATTAAACTTTAAAACACTAAATTTTATAGAGAAAAATGTACATAGAAATCTTAAAGACTTAGGGGTAGGTAGAGAGTTCCAAACTTCACAGGAAATACTTCAAAGAATCTACAGCTGGGACCTCATCTTTTGAAAAGTTTGTGAGCTTCGAAGCAAATCTCCACCAAAATAAAAAGAAAAACCACAAACTGCGAGAAAATTATAGTTGCCTGTCCCTCTGACATGGGCCTTCTATCTAGAACACATACACAATTTTTGAAAAACCTGGACACCAAATTCAATCCAAAAAACGAGCATCTGAGATTGATATACACTTCTCAGAGGAAGAAATCCAAGTAAATATACAAAAAAAAAGTTCAACATCATTGTTCATTCGAGAAATGCAAATTAAGTCAACTCTGACATTCCATCGCACCCCAGAAAGAAAAGCTAAGATCAAGAAGTCAGCCAATAACAAGCACTGGAAGGACTACGGGGCTACAGGAACCCTTCACTGTTGCTGGGAGTGCAGACTGGTACAACCACCAAGGAAATCAGTGTGGAGAGTCCTTAAAGAGGATCGGTTCTCCCATTCAAGCCAGCTATACCTTTGCTGGGTATTTTTCCAGAAGAACTGTAAATCTCATACCACAATAATACAAATGTAACCATGTTTTTAGCAGCTCAATTTGTTATTGCTAAATGCTGGAAACAACCGAGATGCCCATCACCCGAAGAACGGATAGGAAGATATGGTATTTTTACACAATCAAGTATTATTCAGCTAGAAAATAGGATAAATTTGAATCTTTTGTCCATAGGTTGATGCGACTAGAAACATATCCTTAAGTGAAATGAATCAGACCCACATTGTATTATCTCCTTATTTTGAGAATCTGAAGAGAAAAATGGAATCTGAAAGGTATGGTAAATACTGGAACATGGGAATGAATTTATTCAGAAAGAAATAGTTATTCAGTTAGGGAGAAGGACAGGTGAGGGAATGGAGAAAAGAGATTTAGGTATGCAAGCAGGATGATTTGGACAACTGTGCTTTTCTGCTTATCTTTGGAAAGGAGCACATAATACTTAATTGGATTCATCTCCTTTTCTCAACTCATTGTACTTTTCTATGCTTAATTTCTTATATTTTCTTCTTTCAATTTTATATGCATCTATCTGGTAATGCAAACAACTGGTTGGAAGACCATCTATTACAACAAATACTGTGAAATTCATATTACTTTGTTAAGTCAAGTTCTGTCCCATTACTAATTTTTTTGTTTTAATTTTAGTTTGTATTCTCTTTGAAAAAGAAAAAAGAAAAGCTTTTTCAGAGTTAAAGAAATCATTGACAAAGTGAAAAACCATGCACAAAGTAGGAAAAAGTTTTAGATAGCTGGTCTTCATACAAAGGACTAATACTTAAAACATACAATGAACTAAAAAAAAAAAAAAAAAAAAAAAAAAAAAAAAAAAAAAAAAAAAAAAAAAAAAAAAAAAAAAAAAAAAAAAAAAAAAAAACTCTTCCTCCAAATTTAAAGGCCCAATCCAACATAGACATCTGAGATTAACACATACTTCTCATATTTGCCATTTCTACTTCATCTGAGAAGTGTATACTCATCTTAGGTGTAGTAAAATTGACAAATTTACGAGATAGTGTTCAATATCAGTAGTCATTTGAGAGATGCAAATTAAAACAATGGTGGTATTCACTCTCACTCCAGAAAGAAAAGTAATCATCAAGAAATCAACCAAGCCAGGGATATAGCTCAGCAGCATAAGTGCCTGCCTGGCAAGCACATGGTGCCAAGTTTGATCCCCAATATCACAAAAGAAGAAAGAAAAGAAAGAAAGAAAGAAGGAAAGAAAGAAAGAAAGAAAGAAAGAAAGAAAGAAAGAAAGAAAGAAAGAAAGAAAGAAAGAAAGAAAGAAAGAAAGAAAGAAAGAAAACCAATAACAAATGCTGGCAGGAATATGGAAAAAAAGAACCCATCTTCATTGTTGGTGGGAGTGCATACTGGTACAACCACTATGAAAATCAGTGTGGAAAATCCTTAGAAAACTAGGATTAGAGGTCTTATTTAGTGCAGCTGTTCCTCTTGGTATATTCCCAAAGAACTAAAAGCATCATACCACAGTGATGTATGTGTCTCATATTTACAGCAATGCAGCTTGTAATAGCTAAATCTTGGAAATGATCCAAAATGCCCATCAGCCAAAGAACTGTCAAAGAAGATGTGGTTGTTTTATACACTGGAGTACTACTCAGCTATAAGAAAGATAAAGTTAAGATATTTCTAAATAATTGGATGCACCATGAGACCATACTCTTAAGTGAAATAAATTTCATACACATGTGTAATTATCTCATTGTCTCTCCAGTGTGACAAATTGAAAGTATAAAGAAGGACCAAAATGTATCACAGATACAAAAGTTACATTTCTTGTTATATTTCTTTATCTCGGTATTAATCATCCAGTTGAAAAGTATACTAACTAGGTATGAAAAGTAAAGCCATACTAACATGCTGAGCTGTAAAGGTCTCAAGTCAACAACTTCTCACACTGCCAGTCCTATGGATAACCCACTACTATTATGGACTACTGGACTATATTGGATTATTTTGCTGAATTCATGTACCTACAATATTAAATGGCAATGGAATACCCATCTCTGACAAAACTAAACAAAAAAGGTGATACAAATGAAGGACCATTTTATATCTGTATGTACAAAACAGGACAGATACACAGCTACTTTCTCTTAATTCAGTGAGAAGAAAGATTTGTACTAATAGTGTTTGAACAGGATATCATGTCTGCATCATGTATTATGAAGAATCACTATGAAGACAACAATATGCAATGCATTAATTACTGAAACTGTCCTATTAATTGGTTTTCAAACTGTCTCATTGCTATTGGTTTCTCAATAAAATTAATTTAAAAAATGAAATGTATCACAGATATTGTAAAATAGAAAAAAAAATGTTCAGAAAGGAAATGGAACTGGAATGAGGGAGGGTGAAGGGAAGGAAGAAAGAAAAAATTGGAAAAGAAGGAAAAATGGAAATATAGCTTTGTAAATTAGGGAGAAAAGGGGTTGAAAGGAAGGGAGGCAAATGGGAAAAAAAGAGAAATCAACATGTCATACAGAGATACAAATTCCTTATGATGAATGTGACCATTATGCATGTCTAAGTTGGAGTAATAAACTTAACTTTTATACATTTTTGACAAGCTATGAACAGGAGCCAATCTTGTAATTCCTTATATATTGTATATCTTGTATTAATATCTGTTCCTTATATTATATTTGTTCCTGTAAGTAAAAAACACAACAAATACACCTGTTAAATATGATGTTGCCATTGGTTTTTCATAAAGGGCTTTTATAAGATTGACATGGGCCTTGTATACCTATTTTCTTCAAGGCTCTTATCATGAAATGATGTTGCATTTTGTCAGAAGTCTTTTTTTGCTCTTGCTGTTGTTTCGTTTTGCATCTATTGAGATGATCATATGATTTGTCTCCGTCCTTCCTTTTGAATGGGCATTCTGTTGTATGTATTTAGAATAGGGTGTACTGGGTAACACTATATAGATTGGACTCATAGTTATTCTCCTGTTTTCAGCCCCCCAAGCACTGGGATTACAGGCATGCACCACAACACCCAGTCCATAAGTGGGAATTCTTAAAAAAAAGAATTACTCCAGTTTATCTTGTGAAAACAACTGAATTGCAAACATCTCTCTTTTCAGTGGAGGCTTCTGTTTTAGGGAGTATGTATACCCTTCTCCCAAATGCTTGCTTCCTTGCTGTGTTTTAGTGAGGAGGCCCACAAGATGTGAGCCCTGGAACACCCTGCCATCAAGATGTCAATTTGCAATGAAGTCATTGATAATACGTTTCCTGTATTCATTGTTACCCCTTAAACTGGAAATTATTCTAATTTAGGAATGTAGCTCATTGGTGGAGAAAGAATAAAATTCTCTGAGAATCTAACATTGGAAAGCCAGCTTCAAGCTATCCACATACAATATATAATCATGAAGTTTCTTAAGTGTAGATCATAATTTATGGAGATTTCATCACAGTAGAAAAATAACATAAGATAGTAGAAACTAAGTAACCATGTGTAAATATATATGTATATTTGGGAGAGAGAGACAGAGAGAGAGAGAGTAATGTTAGCCAACAGAAGTTATGTCTAAAAATTTTAGTGTTTCAATATTTTTCACTTCTTATCTTTTTCTTAGTATATAATTGTGGTATAGAATGATTACATTTTTTTGTAGGGAATCAGTACACTCGTGTTCACAAATCATTTTAATTTAAAAAAAAATATGTATTTCTCCCCTCTCTTTCTTTCCCTCCATTTCTTTGGTTCATCTTTTGGACCTTCTACTTTTGCAAATGATCAATCTTCCCATTTCCTATTACCTAGCTTTCACTTTAACTTTGAAGTGAGATCTTTCTGGTTACTTTTCTGATTGTTTTCATTAGTACTAAGAATTTAATTTATTCACTTTAATGAACCAGTCTGTTGTCATATTCAGTTGACACCTTTTAAACTATACAAACACAGTTCAATTTATCTCACTTGTTTTCCCAATTTGCAGGCTCCATTTGTCTGCTATTCTTTTCAGAAGTTGATGCTTGTCCTTTTCTTATAGAAGCCTAGTTTTATGTGATGCTTCTGCTGCAGAAGCCATTAATTTGCTCTTCCCAAGACTTCCTCCTGTGTTTCCTAGTAAACATTTACTCTTTTACAAATCTTACAATCTGTTGTTTTTCTTTTTGAAATCTGCTCAGACATCATAATCAAATTTGATAACTGTTATCTATAAAATCTAAAAATGATCAATTAAAAGGAGTTACTCTGTTAGGAACTCAGAATAGTATGAGGCTTCCATTTGGAAGGTGGTGGATGTCAGAAGTCATTTTCCACAAGTGTGGTTTTACAGAAAATATGCGCTTCCAAATTCTGTGGTAATTATGAACACTTTTGACACAAGAGAGATAGTAGCAGGTTTCCCTGCACTCAGTCTGGAAAAGAAAGGACTGCACAACCCTTTCACAAGCTTCGCCCTACATTTTTCAGGCAGGCTCTCAAAACTGATGAAACAGATGTTAATTAGTGAGCAGAGGAGAAGCATTTGTTTGCAGATTTCCTAGAGTATTTCTGCAGATTTGTCATGCACACCAACTAGAGGACTTGCCACAAGAATAAGCCTTCTCTCAATGGAAAAGCAATGCAACCACAGAGCTGTGATGTTAAGGGAAGAGCCATACATTTTCAAAACACGAAACACAAGATATAAATAGCAACTGGAGTTCACTGAAAACTAATTTTCTTTTTGCAGCGCCAGGTTAGAATCACTTGCCATTTGGCATTGGATTGAATGCTTAAAATCAGATAAGATGTAACGCAAAATCCCTTCCTTGCAAAGGAAACAACAGAAAGTAAATCCAGAGTATACTCTAATAAGTCTAGATTACCCACTGGTTAGGGCAAGAGAGGTAAGAAGTCAGACTTCAAGTGCAAATCCTTTCTGCACCCCCCCCCATTTTATTCTTTTAAAACAGGAAAATTAGGTCAATTTTTCACTAGTCAGCATTCTCATCCTTAGAAAAGACAAATTGTAGTTTTGCTTCCTAAACTCTAGTGTGGCTCTTCCATACATAGACCAAGAGATAACTGGCCTGTGGTCTAGGGTTATTTTTTCTTTCTTTTTGAGCAGTCCATATTCATTTCCAGTGTTACACTATCAGACCCTCTTTTATTTGTACAACCTCATTTCTAAAATCATCCTTTCTTTGAACCCTGTCCCTTGCAATACCTGTTGACTGTGCCTTGGATTGAGGATCTTCGGACATGTTCTCCTTCAGTGCAAGGTGTTCTCCCACAAGATGTGCTGGGAGCCCACTCTCGTACCATTTGTTCAAATCTTTGAACACAGACTACCAGATCCATGCGAACATTCTTAACTTACATTGTAGACCTATGCTAGCCTAAAAATCTTTCTCTTGCCCTGTTCCTTATTTTTTCCCCATACTCCTTACAATTAGTTAGCATGCTAATCTATACCAGTGCCTAAAATACAATACATTTTCAATACCTATTTAAGGAAAGAATGGCCCTACATATACTGTTTCTCCTCTAGGCATTCATTTCCCCACCTCCCTTTGGTGTCCAACATATATCACGACACATATCTGTAAAGAAACAGAAAATAAAGAGTGGAAATTTTTGCAGGCACCAGGAGGAAAGTACTTCAGTAAAAAGACAAGAAGGCAAGAGGGCTCAGTTGAATGAGAACACATCACAAAAAAACGAACTATAAATATCCAGGGCAATAAAATTCTTCCTCTCTTTCTACCTTGCTCTTGTTAGTACAGAGTTAAGCCCTTTCCCAGAATGCTAACAACAAATTCAGTAAATACTTATCACCACCATTAGTACCCTCATTTCCAAGTCATGATGGGATATTTGCTTCCAAGCTGCTCATAAGATTATTAATATAAGGCTAAGCTATGTCTTTGTTTCCCTGATAACCATGGCTTAAATATAGAAGACACCACCTCTTTCACCTCTGCTCTCCCAGGGCTTGGAACAATGCCTGTGGATGATGGACCATCAGGAATGAGGACATATGAATAAAATAGTTAATAAGGAGATATAGTTAGAAAAACCAAAAGTCCAGAGCAAAGCAATGTTTGATTGGTTGATGCCAAAAAGTGAGGAAGAAAACTTTTGAATCATAGAGAAAGAGGTAGAGGTGCTTATCCAGGAAGAAACTAAGACATAGTGCCTCACTGGCATTTTTCTTAAACTTTGTATGAACTCATTATGCTTGAAACAGCCAATTGCTCATCATTAAATTTTTCACTGGTCATTTACCTGCCATGTGTCTCTACCCAAAGGTCCTCATCTGGGGCCAGGGAGATGGCTCAGTGGAATAAGCGCTTCCCTGGCAAGCGTAAGGGCCTGAGTTCAATCCCTGGTTCCTCAAAAAAAAAAAAAAAAAAAAAAAAAAAAAAAAAACTGAGACCAAAGGTCCTCATCCTTCCTTCTGTCATTGGAAAACTCTATAACCTGAAAATTCATTGCAACACTTTATTTCAATTATTCTTTTTTTTTTGAGGGGGTGGGTACTAGGGATTGAACTCACAACCCTGCGCTTGCCAGGCAGGTGCTTATTCTACTGAGCTATCTCCCCAGACCAAATTATTCTATTTCCCTAAATGCTCTCACTAGAATATCATTTCACTAATAGATTCATAGGCCTTAATTTCCATGTGTGGCTATTACTATTTCACATGCCAATATTCACATACTTCTAATAATATTCAACTGAAAGCAGACCATCAATATTTCAAGCAAAACACTTAATTTTTTCAAACAAGTATAATAATTAATTTTTATCAAATTCCTATGTAACTAAAGGTCCAACTACTAGACTTCTTATTATGAAATACAACAAACACCTGATAAGGTTACCCCCTAGAAATCCATCATTCTAATAAATGTTTGTTAACCACTGTAAGAAAAGATAAGTATGTCTAGACACTAAAATAGCTACGTGTCCTAAGAAGTCAAATCCCATAAACCCAGCTAAATTGACTCTACTCAAACTGATTCAATCAGAGAACCACTTACCAGGAGTCAGTGGCATTTGCACTACTGGTAAAAATAGTATCTTAAACTACTTTCAGGCTAGAATCAAGGACAGCAATAGAAAAGTATCAACAAGCAAGGATTTTGGGTCATCCCACCTAGTGCTTCTAAAGGATGTAGACTAACATTACTCGAGCTATTACACACATTATTGTAAAACACTCCCTAGTAAGAAGCCAGTTGCAAGTGTAAAAGCATTTAATAAGTAAACATAAAGCCCATGTGGTAGGATCTGGAAAAGAGTTATTATTTTTAGCTTATAGCCACATATAGCACATTTATATAATTCTGCATATTTATTTTGAAAAATGATAGTTCCAAAATGTTCAGATTATTCTAGCACAATTTTGAAACTTATATTTATTTCATCAAGTTGTTTTCATTATTGCTGATAAGGTTTATTAGTTGTCCTTGATGAAAGTCACTGCAGTTCACTGTTTTCCACAAAGTCAGCACATTTAATCCTCATAACCCTCCTTAGAGGCACGTTCTTATTTCCCCATGGAGTTAAACGAACAGAGGCAGCATAGCTAAGATAAGATGTCTGCATGCAATATCTTCATACTTAACTGATATTAATAGACTGATACATTTAAGTTAGAAAAATATGAAGCAAAGCAAAGACACAATTCAGTGCTAATTAGACTTTTGCAGAAGCTATCTGGGGAGGAAGCCACTAAGTACAGGAAGAGCTATAGATTATTTTATAGAGAAAATAAACTTAAATCATGATAAACCAATATATATTTGTATAATGGTACTTATTGAGACATAATGATATGTATTGACAGATGATTATCAAGTATTGATTGATAAGTGCACAATGGAAATGGGAGATATTTAGAACAGTATATCTATAATTAAAAATAAACTTTAGAAATAGTGAAATAAGAAAATCTCCAGAGTAGTTTCATTATTTACATGAATATGTCAAGTTTTCAATATTTCCAAATCTTTGTGTCTATACCCAAAATCTTTATTTATAGAGTTTATGTTATAAAATGGATA
>PVKA01022572.1:0-36913 GCA_004027165.1 Ctenomys sociabilis | reverse complement strand
AAAAGAAGGACAGGTAAGAAGGGAATTATGTCCAGGTCATCTGTCTTTCAAAAATGAGACAGACCAGAGCACACTGGGCAAGGCGGGTAAAGGCCATTGTGCAATTGCTGTGTCATTCTCGTTTGTGTCATGTGAGTTTACAGACAGCCTCTGATATGGACTTCAAGCACAAGTCAGAGGTACAGATCCAGGTGGTGTTCTCCAGGTGGGAGCCATAAAGACAGGGATACAATCACAATGCTCCCGTGGGCACAACTAATTGGAAGGTAGCTGGCTCTAGAACCCCGCCAGCAATGGATATGGTGTCTCCATCTGCTTTCCCTTCATCTCCTTGTCCTCTGTCCTCAAAGACACCACCTTCATCCATGTGCTTCTGAGCAGCCTCCCCGGATCCAAGTCAGGCAGCACCCATCAGCCTCTCTGTGTGGAAGCCTGTTGCCTTCATCTATGTAGGAAAATAAATGGCCAGAAAACACCGCTGCATAGTTTGAAGTTCCAAACCATCGAACTGGACTCTGGCACAGTTAAGGTGCTGAGATTCACAAGAAATGCTTTCAGTGACAATCGCCTACCAAAGAATGGACTTTGGAATCTATTGGAATAAGAGGCTGTCCTTGAAAACACTTGGAAACAGGCACCTTTATATCCAACAGGCTCTCCTCTCTCCTACAACTTCCAAAGATATCAACTCCTCCAGATTAAAAGCTCCTGAGACGGGGCTTTTAGACTACTTTAGGAACAAGTCCATCACTAATACAAAGCTCAGAAGCCCATGGAAATGGAAGGGAGGTCCACAGCTCTATTGGGCTTTCTCCTCTCGATGGTGCATCACAAGCCTGAGATGTACTTCGCCTTTCACATCCAGCATCCCCTTGGCTTACACTGACGATTCCAGCTCCTCTGGGTTGACCTTCCAAGACCTGGGAGCCCTGAGAGCCCATGTGCTCGCTCTGTGGCACAGTCCGTCCCAGGAGCTGGACTCCAGCCAGGAAGCTGGGTGCTCTGGGGCCCTTCTGCAGGTAACCCCACAGGGGACTAGAGGGGGCCATCCCTCATCTGCTTTAGACTCTCCAGGTCATTATTGTGAAAAGTAAGTGATTGGGGTCTTATTTTCTAAAAAGAAGGCACTTGAGGGAACTTTCAATAATGGTAAGACTAAGTAATATAAATGATACTGAAACAAAATAAAAACTTTATAAAGTTTTAAGAAATTTAAATAAAAATATTAATAAGAACCATATTTCAACAATGTGCTTACTAAAAGCAAGGCCTTCTCCTGTAGCTGATTTTATGTAACTATGAGGAAAACAATATTGTATTATTTAAAATGAGGATACATTATACATTGTTTTATCATACATATAACCCATTTTTACATATATCTCAAAAGAGATATCAAAATTTCTCTCTATAGGATGAACTTTTCAATAATCTGATCATCCTGTACTGATAATTGCATGGTGAACTACAAGCCCCAGCTTCCTTAGCATTAGTATCTGGGCTGCTGCCCTGAGATGTTGATCATGTTCATGAAAAAATTCTATCACAAAACAATTTGGAAGTTTGGTAGAACTGAAATACGGAAAAAAAGGAAAAGGAGCATGGCAATATTTTTCTATCTGAACCTTTTCTTTTAAGACATTGTTAAAATTATAAATTGCTATCAGCACTCTAAAATTTTTAGAGATAGAAGTGTTTCCTAGATTATTTGACTCTACCTTTACATGTTACCAGGCAAATAGTGTCAGTATTAGAATATGATAAGGAGTAACAGGTACACAACAATATTTGTATGTGTAACAGCTAGACCCAAATTGGTACATATAGTCTTTTCATAAAAAATAAGATAAAGGAAGTAAGTTCAAGAATGTCATCTATGTCGTACTTTCATACTAAGAATTCTACCTGGGGATTTATTCTAAAGGAATGATCGTACAAATGGACAAATATGTTTTGCTTATTTCAGTGTCTATTTGTAATGGTTGAAAACTAAAACTAACTTAGATGTATAACAGAGTGAGTTAAGTGATTTACTACTAAACCATATTATGTAATGCTATTCAGCCTTTAAAAACTATGATGTAAATCAGTAGTTCATTGACGTGAAGAGATGTCCATGAAATGCTGTTTAGTAAGAAAGCATATGAAGTGTGATTCTTTTTACAGAAAAGGAAACATAAGAATCACTATGAGTGGGTGTGGCTACAGAAAGAGAGGTCTGAGAAATTGTTCCCCAAAAGATTAACGATGTGCTCTTTCTATCTGTTATAATTTTTAACTTACTTTTATCTTTTTCTGTTTGAATCACTTTTAGAATGACTATGCATCATTTTTTACATTCCAAAAATAAAAACCATTCTCAGTTTTACCTATTTTATTCTTTTTAACTATAGAACTTAAAGAATCTGTTTGTAGACCCAGCAAGATAGCTCAGTGGACTGAGTGCCTACTCTGGCAAACACAGGAACCAGGGTTTGATCCCGGGTCCCATGTGCTGCACCAGCCCTGCCCGCAGGGCACACTGAGTTGGAGACCAAGACTTGCGCCTAGTGCTGCACACCTGTAATTCCCAGTGCTAGAAAGGGTGAAAAAGGAGTATCATTACAAACCCAATCTGCCTAGTGAGACACTGAACCTATACCTAAACGGAAAAACAATATTTTTTTGAGTTATAGCCATGGTTTTATTAAAAGTACTGAAGTGTGAAACATGAAACTACACTAGTCAAGTCTTTCCTCTTTCTCTGACAGATTTTATGCATCTATGCCACTCATCTCTACCTCTTTGCTAAATCAAAGGGTGTTAAAGAATAGATCAATAATACCAACACATTTCATCTCCTGCCTCCATCAAATCAGAATGCTTTACAGACCTGGACAGTCAGGCAGGATTCTGTAACAGTTTTAATACAGGAAATGAGTGGTTTCACTTCATGAGATGCTTGACTCTGTCCTCTCCGTGTGTGATTTCTACAAAGAGCTAAGCACAGGACATAATCATGCTCAATTTAGAGTTTTAGCAAAGAAGTCAGATTTATAAAGCTATCAGTTATGTTATAATCCTGAATCATAAATGCCTTTTAAAAATAGTACGGGCTATATTTGTACATGCTAGGGAACTACTCATCACTTAGAAAATTAATGAGGAGTAGGAGGGGACCCAGCATTTATTTAAAAACATGAAGCATTAGAAAATGATGAATTTGATAGTCACACACACTACTGGGATTACTAAGTTAGCCCACTGATGAGTGTGGCACAGCTCTGGGTGTGGGTAATGGGGAGGCCAAGCCTGGATGGGAATGCTATGAGCGTGTAGCCTGGTAGAGTCTAAGGCACAGGAAGAGGGCTGCTGATGCTGCTTGCTGCCTGCTGCTTCCCTGCTTTGATGCCCTCTGCCTTTGGTAAATGTAATCTACAGTGCCCTCTGCCATGCCACTCTGCCTTAAAGCCAGCCAACCGGGAACTGAAACCGCTACAAACTGTGAGCTATGACACACCTTTCCCGCTGTGACTTTGGTTGTTGGGTATTTTGTTTTGGCAATGAAAAAATGTCACTGAGATACTGGTTCCTCTCATCCATGAATGAAACACACACACACACACACACACACACACACACACACACAGGTGCACATGCTTGTGTGCATACTCTCACCAGGTGTCCCTCTCTTTATTATGCAGATCTAGTAAAATCACACTTGAAGTCTTGACTTGCTTAGCAAGCTGTGGCAGCAAGAGATGTACAAAGAGCCAAGCACAGAACAAGCAGGCTGGGGGCAGTAAAAACAAAGAATTTGTCTTGTCAAGAAAAACAAGTGAGGGCCGGAGTAGTTGGAGGTAATGGGAACATAATGGAATCAATACCATAATGGGAGCCTAATTGAATGTGCGTCTGCTCTCAGCCCTGTGTCTGCAGCAGAGGGGACCCACGGTAACCTCGCCAACACGAGGCTCACTTGGGCGCAGGGGCCCGCGAGTGATGCGCTTCCTCCCCTGGCTGCAGCTCTGCTCCTGGAGGAAGCTGTTCCGATCTATCTCCATCTCCCCATCTGGTGGGCAGGCAGCCAACAGACCGAGACCTGAAAATGGATCACTGTGTTTTGACTTCCTGCAGCAGCCACTAAGTGTAATAGAATATTTACACAACTCAATCTAATAGAAGTCATGCTGAGCACCATCCCATGGAAAATGTTATGTTTTTCATGAAAGAAAGAAATAGTGACCTTGGTGGTAGATTCATCTCTGCTTTCAGGGATTTTGTTTTTCATTGCCGTTGGATCTTGACGGTTGAAAATAACTCACCATTGTTTGAAAAGCCTAAAACACCAAGGAGTTTCATGTAGTATCACATACTTAGAAAAAGCAGCCATATATAGTAATAATATAGGAGACAAGATGTTAAGGGGAGGGTGAGGGAGGAAACGGAATGCTCATTAACTTCTGCCAAAAGCCCTGGCACTGAGTTTTCCTGACTATTTGAAGATCAATGTCCTATATTTACTTAGCAGAGACAATTTATTTTCCCTTATATTTCCTAAGCACTTCAAATGATTTCTTCTCTCCATGATGATTTCCATATGCTGCTTCCAATTAAAGGCTGATGGAGGCAACATTCTGAAGCCATTAAGGGCCACCTCACAGAGCGGGACCCCAAGGACAGCAGGAACCTTCCAGTGACACCCAGGCCTCCAAAGCCCTGACTTCAGAGAACTTGATTAAATAGAATAACCACAAACATGTAATAGTGATTTAAAACCTCAAAAGTCTCCTGTGTGCTAAATAACTTCCAAGTACAACCTATGTCCCCCTAAAAGTCTTGGAAATAGGTAGTGTCACCATTCCCATTTTACCACACAGGGAGCTGAGGTACAGAGAGCACTGTGAGGGAGAGAGCTAACGTTCACCTGTGCCACTCAGAGTCACATGCAATTCATTCTTCACAGCACGCAGCATTTCCTTTTAAAAACCTGTGCTCTTTCTAAGGGGGACAATTACTTAATTTTATTTGGTCTTTTAAAAGACATAATTTTAGGACCCATCACATTAAACTGTATCTCAAATAATTCCCAATTATCAAAAGACAAATTTCATAATCTTTTTTGGGAACTCTTGCGTTTATCAAAAATGAAAACTCCTGCTGCATGGCTCACACTTCTTAAATTGTCGTGTGTGCATCTTGGGTTCTTTATTTTCACTTGTGGATCTGGGATAATCCAAAGACTCAGATTCAATTACTGCTCTTCTGAATTTTTGAAAATAAGACTTGAGCAGAAGGGCTTTACTGTCCCCCATCTTCTAATTAGAGAAAAAGTGATGAAGGTGAACCTTTTGCGCTGTGGTTACTTTATGTCAGGCAGTGATCTTACTGCACAGCCCTTGAGCAGTCTTGCCAGTACATTATTAACAGGTTGTATGGGTCTTAACACCACTCAGTTGCACCATTGTGTAATATTCCATTTTTATGCCCACAAAAGCAGCAGATTCATTATATAGCAGCCCATTTTGTCAACGAAGAGGCAAAGGCTCAAAAATGTATTCAGAGCTATACAGTGAATCACAGCCAGCACCAAAAATCCTCTCGTCTTTTCAATGGCTCAGTTTCCAAACAGTATCTCAATAAGACCATCTCATTTTTTAAAGGAAAACTGAAATTTGGATGCATTAGAAAACACAATTAAAATTTCCCTTTGCCTTAGGCCTGACATGAAGGTCAAAATAAACAGGATCTATGTATCCGATTCTCCTCAGCTCCTTAAATTCTTCTTCTCTCAATGGGAGAATCAATTTCAGAGGAAGAGGAAATATTACTTTAATATTATTTTTATCCAAACTACAAAAGAGGCAGCAGTGATTATTCATTTTAACAAAGTGTTTTGGAGACTGTGCAGTAGACTGCTGTAACATGACAAGCTGAAATGACCAAAGAAGAGGTATAAAAGCCACAAAGTTGTTCTCAGAGACCAGTATGTTAATCATTTAATGAGGGGAAAATAATTACACAGCCAGGGTTCCCGAGAGAGAGAGAGAGAGAGAGAGAGAGAGAGAGAGAGAGAGAGAGAGAGAGAGAGATTCATTTTTATCTGTGTGGAAGAGTGGAGTTCTTAAAAAGTTTCTCATGATAAATACAAGCCAGCTCCATTTGCCTCTAGCATTTCTGGACCACCCTAAGCACAGCTCTGTCTTGGCATTCATGCACCTGGATACTCTGTGCCTGCATGGCTCTCCCCTATCCAACCACAAGGCCAATGGAACTCTTTTTTTTTTTTTTTTTGCAGAACCAAGGATTGAACTCAGGCCCTTGCACTTGCTAGAGAAGTGCTTATTCCACTGAGCCATCTTCCCGGCCCCTAAACTCTTAATGTACGTTTACTTTCATGTGCACAGTGCAACAGAAATGAGCACTAACCAACATTTAATCTACTTTAACATACAAGCTGAGAGTGGTATCCTCGTCCGTGTAACATTTTCTCACATAGTAGCTGAGATGACCTCACCTAAAAGAGGACTTTTCAGTGTGTGGGAAGGGAAAGAAGCTTTCTTATGCATTCGTTCTTGAAGAATTTTTCAGTAGATTTTCTTGCACTGTGCTTCAGTGACTTTCTGTATAATCATCTTGTTTCAACTAAAACAACCCTCATAAAGTGACTCCAGTTCTAAAATGGTTTTGAATGGAAGATATTAACTGCAAGTACACATTTCAGCAGAGAAAGATAAAAGTATTGTGGAGCTGACTCTCCCCTCTCTTCCTACAGACGTTCTTCATCAGCCATGCTGTAGACTAGAACTTAGGACTGACTACTCACGTGTGAAAGTTGGTGAGAAATTCAAAATTATCAAGAAGACTGCTTGGAATATAGTTTCATTTTGTTACAGAGGAACTTCACCACATTATGCTCTATGATATTAGTAAATGCTAATGTGAAGCAAACAGACCTAGGAAGTCATTTAAGAACTAAACTTCCAGAACAGGAAAAATTGGTAGATTTGATTTTTCAACACTGATTGAAGTCAGACATACTCAATTTAAAACTTTGCAGAATTTAAATCAAATCAAATAATATTTAAGAAGGTCTTCATGGATATAATTAAAATCTCTATAATAATACAACATGGCAGCAAATCAATGTTTTCAACAAATGCTGTTAGAGATCAACAACAGCAATACAAACTACAGGAAATTGGTATAAATAATAGTATTACAAATCATAGATTAGAGGTTTGCTGTACAATAAAAGAAAGATGCCTGTGGTATAGCTAAGCCCATAGTGTTCTGGAGATTTTAGTTGAATACTAAAATAGGTGAGGGAATACTCTCTGGAAAGCCAGTATGGAAAGATTCTACAGGGAAATTGTGAAAATTATATGGATTCTTTGACTTAATAAAATCAACATTTTTACTAAGCGTGAACACTTTATTGAGAAACTCCACATAGAATGATTGATGTGGCATCTGCTTTGACAATTAACAAGGAAAAGGTTGTGGGGTGAAGTTATGAAGGTGCCTCATGTCAAATTCATTCAGGGCACTACTTGTGAACTAGTTTATACTGTGAAGTAATCAGAAGTATTATAGGATTTGACCAATGTAGCTAAATAACTTACAGAAATTCACATGGAAACTATTCTGCAATCTGTAAAACATGTTGCAGTGGACATAGAGAATTACCAGGAAAAGTTAATAGATCAAGCAAGTTTGTACCACAAGGGCTTAATGTACTCTTCAGTTTCTAAAAAGAGCTGTAAAATTCAAGAATGTATCAGTTTTACTTAACCTAAAAATGAATTTCAAATTTGCTTATCCCTTTTAGGAGAATAAGTAGTCTTACTTATCTCTTACCTGACATGTATCTTAGAATAACAAATACAGTGCATTCCCTTACAATGAACTGCTTTATAAGTAACTTTAAAAATAAAGAAATGGATGAAGCATAAAAGATTTGTTGAAAATGTTTCTATAATTTGGTGATATTTTAGCTAAAAATTACATGTGAATCTTTTAAAATGCCATAACTGCACTCTTACTAGAAAAATTTTTCTGATTTGTGTGTCTTCTAAATATATAGTATAGTGAAATTTTAATAATAAAATATAAAATGGAGCTTATTTTAATTAAGTTTGTAAGAACGAAAGGTAAATAGCTGAGAAACTTGCCCACAGGAGGCTCAGAAACACAATAGTAAAGTCACAACAAAAAGCATTTGCATTATTGATTCATCAGAGTGAAAAATAATTACCATCTAATGATTCATTTCTTCAAGTGATTGTCTTTCCAGACTATGTCATTCTTTAAACTCAAATAGTAAAATTATACTGGTTCAATTAACCCCACAGGATCATATGCAGGTATTCAAAACCATAAAATCTGTCAGTCACGTCATTTTCACTAAAAAACCACTCCCAATCAGTGAGATTAACAAGGCCTTTAAGAGCTGCAGAGATAGCTCAGTGGTCTAAGTGCCTGCCTGGCAAGCACAAGGACCTGGGTTCAATCCCCGGTACTGCATGCCATGCCAGCCATCAAACCTGGGCATGGTGGTGCATGCCTGCAATCCCAGCACTGGGGAGGCTGAGACAGGAGGGTCACTATAACTCTGAGCAGTGTAGTGAGACCCTGTACCAAATAAATTAATTAATTGATTAATTAATTAATAAAAAAGAAAAGGCCTTATATACTGGTAAGGAAGTAAAACTATAAGCTAGTTTAAAATCCTGCTTATTTGATATTTTATTTCTTTAACTTTTATGTTTTCTACTACATATGAAATATTAGCACAACAGTTCATGTACATATATATATATATATGTATATATATATATATGTTACTTTTATGTATGCCGTATAATATCTAGGATTTTCTCAAACTTGTTTTGCCTTAGGAGATGTGAGCAAAACATTTGGAAAGCACAGATCATGGCTTAACAGACATGAGAGCAGAAGTTACAGCCACACACAGTGAAGCGTATGAGAGCCCTGGTTAAAAGCTGTATGATAATGGGATATGCAGTTCTAGTATAACTTAAACACTGATTCAAACTTCTAGAACACAGACTTTAACAAAGTCTTCTCCAGTGAACTGGGTTTCACCAAGTAAATTAGGGCAGGCAGGCACTGGGGGAGTGGTGGACAAGTATTCCAGCTGATGACACAGCAAGGGCGAAGAATCAAAAAAATAAGAAAAGAAAGAAATGTACAGTGTTTGTTGTTATCGTGGTGGTAGTGTTTGTTTTTTAATTTTGTTTTGTTTTGTTTGTGCAATACTGGGGAATGAACTTAGGGCTTCTGCACTGAGTTTTATTCTTAGAACTTTTTTATTTTTATTCTGAGATGGGCTCTCATTAAATTGCTAACTTGCCCATGCAAGGCTCAAATAGTGATGTTCTGAGTGTGCCGTTGTGCACATCTCAGTGTCTAGTGCTTTGAGATGACTGTGGCATTTCCAAGGAGCTGAAAGCGTCTCTGGAGACTGATTAGCAGCAGGGCTGGGCGCCTTGGCAGGGCTCTAGTCATGAAGACTTCGCGTGCCTTAGGAGGCTCTGTGGAGAATCCACTCTGCGCCTGACAGTGAAGAGGACAGACTGTGGCACGAAGCTGGCCTCTGTCCTGACCTTGTCCTAACTGATGCAGCCTTAAATTATTGACTTTATTTCTCTAAGACTCAGATTCTACATCTGTAAAAAGATGACAAGAGCACTATACATGAAATAATTCACCAAGTGTCTAAAAATTCTCCATACATAATAAGAAGAAGTCAATACCATGATTATTTTGCTGTCAGTGAGGAAAGCCTTTGAAGTATTTTAAGCAAAGCTATAACAGGTGATGTAGGAAAAATCTCCCTGGTTGTTCTTTATAGCACGAACCTGAGAAATATGAAACCAGACCAGGGAAAGCAGTTTTAAGGCACATAGTTATGTAAGAAATAAATAATGAGGCCTGGGCTAGGTGTAGCAGGAGCAGGAAAACACTGAGGGAATGGAGGAACAGCCATCACGAAAGCAGAATGTCTGCAGTGATGCTGCCAGAGAAATGCGTGAGTTTTATAGCTATTGGATGAATTTAATGATACTAACGACATGATAAAATTCTCAAACATGGTCTTCCTTGCTAGCGAGGGAGCCATCCCAGAGCCCTGGTGAGACCCGAGGGAGGGACATAGTAACTGCCTGCACCCCAGGGCAGACCCACTCTAAAAAGGAGAAATACTTCCTTGCATAAAAATTCCTAATCTGTGATTGGTTCTGTTATGTAACTATAGACTTTGTTCCTGTGGTTTAAAGTACAAAACTAATAGTACCATAGTTCATCAATTTCTAAATTGTGTTTGCTTGCTATCCTCATTGCTAACTGTGTTACTATAGCTAGGAAGTGACATCTGTTACAATCAGTTGTTTTCCCTGTGTAACAATTGGGAATCTCACAGCCTAGTGGAAACCAACATTCCACTCTCAATAAATTGGGAAGGTAGGGTCTCGGGACAGACACAACCAAGAATCTCATACACAAAGGAGATTTTCCTGAAGGACAGACTTTTCCCAGAGAGGCCTTGATACTAGTGATATAGCTACTTGCTACCAAAACTCACACGAGTCATCACAGAAAAAAAATTTATACAGAAAATGTCAAGATGTAGGAGCGAAATGCAACCTTAGAGTTCCCGCATACCCACTACAAACTCAGAAGACATCGACAGAGAAGACATTGGAAGTCACACACCTGAAATTTTTGAAAAGATAACAACCAAAGTAAAGATACAACTTTAGTAGGCTATGTGGGAAATAGGATCAGAAACAATCTCTCAGGTAAAAACAATGACAGCCATAATGAAGGAACTGGTCAGCATTGCTAAAGAAGAAATAGATAACAAAAGATAGAGAAGTGCAGGAAAATGATGGAAATCTTGAATGAACTATAAAGGAAATAATTAGAATGCACAATACATTTAAAAATAAATCCAGGAAATAAAAAATTCCATTGAAAACTGCCAAAAATGTTTAAACAGAACTGAAGATAGAATTTTAGACTTTGAAGATAGGATTGCAGCTAATGATCACAAAAGGTAAGATCTCTTAAAAATAGCAAGGAACCAGGAAAGAACAATTCAACGGTAGCTTGATGCAGATGATAGAAAAAAAAATGCAAGACTAACAGACATCAGTGACAAATCAGGAGTCAACACAAATGATATAAAAAAGATTATTTGCAGAAGTATTATCAGAAAATTTCCCAAGCATGGGAAAAGAATATGGCATAAGATAAGTGAAACATACAGAAATCCAATTACCCTTAACCAAAATAAATCTACATCAAGACATATAATAATTAGGATCCCAGAAATTCAGTACAAGATCAAACTATTAAAAGCTGGTAGAAGGGCCAGACAAATAGCTCAATGGATTAAAGCACCTGAGGGTTCAATCCCTGGACCTGCCATGCTGGCCCTGCCCCTGGGGCACATTGAGACTGCAGTTGAGACAGGGCATGGTGAGGCATGTCTGTAATCCCAGCTCTTGGGGGTCTGATCTAGTAGTGAGATCTTGAACACCCTGTGGACCCTTCCCTAAAGTATAAATAAATAAATAAATAAATAAATAAATAAATAAATAAATAAATAGTGGTAGGGAAAAGAGACCATTTGTAAAAGAAAGCCCTTCAGAATCATGACAGCCTTCTCAACACAAACCATCAAGTCAAAGAGAGCTTGGAGTGAAGGATTTCAAGTCCTGATAGAGAAAAACCTTCCAGTCCAGGTGGGCCTACTCTGCAAAACTATCTTTTCAGAATTAAGGGGGAAATACTTCCATGACAAAGAACAACTGAAGAAATTAATGACCACCAAATTAACGCTACAAAGAGTACTGAAAGATATGCTAGAAAAATAAATGACTGCAACTCCAAGAACAACAACAGAGGAAAAACAAACAACAACAAAAAGCCCAAACAGAGCAAGCAATTAAACAGAGGGGGAAAGTAGGGAAGCTACAGCAGAAAAATTACATAATAAAAAATAAGCCATATGTTCAGTTATAACCATCAATGTAAATGGCCTCAATTCACCAATCAAAAGAAGCAGAACTTCAAAGTGGGTGGTTCAAGGAACAAAATCTAAAAATACATTGTACCCCCAAAACACATGTAACTTAAAAAAAATCCATAGGCTAAAAGTCAAAGGATGGAAAACAATAATTCACAAAACAAGAACCCAGAAAAGAAGGAAGGAGATCAAAAAAGATAAAGGATCTACAGAATAATGTACAGGACTACAAGATAAACCCTGAGGGGACTTCACTGACCACATAAGAAACATAAAGTACATGGGTTGGTATATAAATCTTGCTCTATCTAGGTCTTAACCATCCAGCAGAAAAGTATAAAAATGAAGTATACATCGCGGGGCCATAATATTAAGCTGAGCTGTAAATGGCTATGGTCAACAACTTCTTTGAATAACTCACTATTGTTGTGGAATGCTGGACTGTGTTGGATTGTGGTGTCAAGTTCAAGCACTGAAGTTAGTTGAATGACAATGGAGTGCCCATCTTTGACAGGTGTAGACAAAGGAAGGGGTATAGAAAGAAAAAATCATGATGTGTGTGTATGGACTCTAGAGTTGGGATTGATAATGCTGTGCTTCTACATAATTCTATGAGAGGCAAGATCTGCACTAATGGTGGTTGGACAGGATATTATGTCAGCTTCTAGTACTACGGTCATCCACTAGGAAAATAGTTATTGAATGTTTGATATAATTTAGGTATGAAAAATAAGTAAACAGCTACACTTTTAATTTACTGATAAGTGACATCTGCTATAATAATGTCTGCAAGTATAATATCATGTATGCACCTTGTACAATACCAAAACAGTATGAAAACAGTTTGCAGTGTATTAATTTATCAAATCTGTCTTGTTAAGTTGTAGTAAAACTGTCTGATTGATATTTGTACTTCAATAAAATAAAAAATAAATAAAAAAAAAAACGAGATAAAGACAGGCACTGCACACTTGTCAGGGGAGAATGTCAAGAGGGAGAGAAGAATCCTAAACATATAAGCACCAAACACGGAAACACCCAACTATATAAGACGAATAGCAATAGACATTAGAAATCAAATAAACAATACCACTCTTGTATTGGCATCCCATTGTCACAAAAAGATAATCAGCAGACAAAAATCAACAGATTAAGAACAGAACTGAACCAAGCTTAGGAGCTAATGGATTCAGCAGACCGTTACTGAGTGTTCCACCCAACACCACAGAACGTGCATTCTTCTCAGTTACACAAAGGATGGTCTCTCCAAAATAGACCATATACTACTCCACAAAATGTGCTTAAGTAAAAGCAAATTTGTTGGAATTATTCCCTGCATATTTTCTGAACACAGCACAATGAAACTGAAAATCACAAGAAAAACTGCAAAAACTTTGTAAACACTTGGAAATTATACCATGCCTCATTGAACAACCAATGGGTCACAGATGAAATCAAAGAAGAAATTAAACTATGTATATATATATATATATATATATATATATATATATATATATATTATATATTTTTTTCAGAACAAGGGATTGAAGTCAGACCCTTGCACTTGCCAGGGAAGTGCTTGTTCTACTAAACAATATCTATATTCAAACAAAAATGCAAGTACAAGTTGCTAGAACCTGTGACCTGTGGGAGGTAATGAAAAAAGTCCTCAGAAGGAAATTTATAGTTCACATCAAGAACATAGAATGAGAACAAATAAAACAGCCTCATGCTATAACTCAGGCTTCCAGAAAAAGAAGGACAAGCAAAGCCTAAAGTTCAAAGAAGGAAGGAAATTATAAAGATCAGAGAAGAAATTAATGCAATTGAGATGAAGAAAATAATACAATGAACTTATCAAAAGAGTTGGTTCTTTGAAGGAAAAATTAAATAAATACCTCAAAGAATCAACAACTAGGATCTTATCCTAAAAAGATTCTGCACATGGAAAGAAATAACCAACAGAATGAAAAGAAAACCCACAAGTTGGGGAAATTTTTCAGCCAACTGCTCCTCAGACAAAGGGCTCCTATCTAGAACATATAAACTATTTTAAAAAAATCAAAGGCCCAATAGAAAAATGGGTATCTGAGATGTATGGCAAATAAATATAAGAACAAAATTTTCAACAGCACTGGTCATTTAAGAAAGGTAAATTAAAACAATACTGAGATTCCAACTCACCTCAGAAACAATTGCTGTAGGGGCTGGGTAGATAGCTCAGCAGCATAAGCACTTGTGTTGCAAGTGCAAGTTCCTGAGTTTAATCCTTGGTACAGAAAGAAAGAGAGGAAGAGAGAGAGAGAGAGAGAGAGAGAGAGAGAGAGAGAGAGAGAGAGAGAGAGAGAGAGAGAGAGAGAGAGGAAAGAAAGAAAGAAAGAAAGAAAGAAAGAAAGAAAGAAAGAAAGAAAGAAAGAAAGAAAGAAAGAAAGAAAGAAAGAAAGAAAGAAAGAAAGAAAGAAAGAAAGAAAGAAAGAAAGAAAGAAAGAAAGGGAGGAAGGGAGGAAGGGAGGGAGGGAGGGAGAAGGAAGGAAGGAAAGAAGGAAGGACAGAAGGAAGGAAGGAAGGAAGGAAGGAAGGAAGGAAAGAAAGAAGGAAGGAAGGAAGATAAGTTACAATAAAAAAAAATCAACCAATAACAAACTCTGGCAGGGCTGTGGGGAAAAAGGGACCCTTTTCCACTGCTGGTGGGAGTGCGGATTGGTAAAGCCGCTCTGGAAATCAGTGTGGCAATTGCTCAATAAAGCAAGAGTAGAGGTCCCTTTCAGCTCAACTATTCCCCTTGTAGATATAAAAACATCATATCATAGCAGTATATGTGAACTCATGTTTATAGCAGCACAATTTATAATGCTTAAATCTTGGAAACAACCCAAATGTCCATCATATGAGGAATGGACAAAAAAGACGTGGCATTTTTATACAATAGGGTATTATGTAGCTATAAAGAAAGACAAGCTCAAAGCTTCTATAGGTAAATGATGCAACTAGAGATGATACTCATACGTGACATAAATCAGCCTCATGTGGGCACACATCACCTTGCCTCCTACTATAAGAAACTTAGAGTAAGTAAGGTCCAGAAGGTACAGTAGACCTTGTGAAAGGGAAAGAAACTGCTCAAAAAGGAAAGAATAACTGGGATGGGGGAAAGGAGAAAAGAAGAAAAAAAAATACATATATAGCTTAGATGATTTTGTTAGTAATATCTATTTGTTCACTGAAGGGAAAATTTAGTGTTTATATTATTTGACCAAACTTACATGTTTATATCTGGCAATCTGAGCATGTATTTTGAAGACAATAATATACAGTATAATAAACATTATTAAGTTCTTATCATCTTGTTTTCCAAGTATTATTTTTAATGTTTTTCATTATTCTGTTTAAAAATTTTAAATGGTTTAGCTTGTAGAAGATTTTTTCTTTAACAATTAAGTAGCATGCAAGCCATGTGTGGTGGTAAATACCTGTAATCCCAGATCTCTGGAAGGCTAAGTAGAAGAATCACAAATTTGAACCCAGTCTAGGAAACTTAGCAAGATCCTATTTCAAAATAAAGCAGAAAAAAAAAATTCCAGGTTCATTCCTCAGTACTGGGAAAAAGTAAATAAAGTGGCATGCCATTTTTTTTTTTTAATAAAAGAGATGGGCATCCAGAGGAAGCAGGTAGAGTAAGATGACAGAACGCAGGTCTCCAGGGATCACTCCCCCATACAATACCCACTTCAACAATTATAAGTGAACACAAATACTTTCACAGGAGCTAAGACAACCAGATGAGAGCTCAAACATTAGATTACAATACAATAGTATGAAGGCTTATTGAAGGGAGTAGCAGGGATAGTTTCACAATAACTGTGTTACCTCTTCTGTAACAGTAGGGAACACAGCACAGAAAGAAATACCACCTGCTCAGGGAAATAAGCCCTAGACTCTGCCTTCCACTCCAGTACTAGACCCATCATGGTGACACTACGCATTGGGAGAGCTCCGTGTCTCCAGCCCCCAGTCTCTAATCTCTAACTTGAGCCTGTAGGCCCGCCCTGGAATCAGATTGAAACCTACATAGTATACAAGACAAACTTGAGTTCTGCCTCACAATGCTGTCAACTGGCGACAGTAGCCATGGGCTCCAAGTAATGCATAGTGGTAAACTTACCACTCCACTGCCATAGCACTAAGTTTGCCCTCCGTGAGAGGGACCTAAGAATTAACCCACTAAACTCAGCAGCTGCATGTCTCGGGTGTTCCCCATACACCTGATACACACTGAGCTGTGTCAGTCATGGTGCTTTGGGGTTTAGTCACCCTCTAGAATCTCAACAGCCAAAGCAGTCATTGGCTAGGGACCACCAAATGGCCTGCTCAAAATGTCTACCCAGGCTCACTATTGAAATAGGCTCCCAGATAAAGCTAGACTGCAAAGCCTGGGATCAGTACTTGTCTTTCCAATACTTGTTTGACACCAAACGCAAACATAAAGAAAAGTCAAGGAAATATAGAGATACCAAGCAAGTGAAGCAAGATGCTAGGGTATGAGCTGAAAGACAGGAAGATGTATGAACTGCTGGACAACGAACTAAAACTATTTGTTTTCAGAAAACTCAGTGGACTTTATGAAAATTCATAAAAACAATTAAATGAAATGAGGAAAAAATAAGTAACCAGAGCAAAAAATTTCACAAGGAGATGAAAATAATAATGATGCACCAAATAGAAATCCTGGAGTTGAAAACTATAATGAATGAAATGAAAAAAGAACTCAATAGACAGCAGCAACAGCAGAACTGTTTAGGCTGAAGAAACACTCTATAAATCTGAAAAGAGCTTGTTTGAAAATATACAGCCAGAGGAGGAAAAAGAATGGAAACTAATGAAGAAAGACCATAGGATGTATGGGGTGTCATGAAAAGGAAAAATTTATAAGTCTTTAGTTTTTAAGAGAGATTAAATAAGGATAAAACATACAGATAGATAGAAAAACAAAATAAAAAAGAGATAAAGGAAAAAATTAAAGATAACATTTTACTCTTTTGGGCTGGGGATATAGTTCAGTGGTACAGCACCTACCTGGAAAGTGAAAGGTCTTGAGTTTGATTCCCAATACTGGTCCAAAAAAAAAAAAAAACTTACTGTCTCAAGAGAGAGTAAATAAAGATAAAGACAGAAAAGGGGGCTGGGGAGATAGCTCAGTGGTCTAAGTGCTTTCCTGGCACAAGCTCAAGGACCTGAGTTGGATCCACAGCATCAGGTGATATGCTGGCCATGCCAGTCACCAAAACCGGGCATGGTGGCACATGCCTGTAATTCCAGTGGTAGTGAGGCTGAGACAGGAGGACCACTACGAATATGAGCTGCATAGCAAGACACAAACAAACAAATAAATAAATGATTCTTTTAAATTATAAATCTTATTTAAATAAAAAGTAGAAAACTACTGTGTTTCCTAAAAACAACAAACAAAAACAGTAGGGAATAAAAAATTTCTCATGCAAGTACAAAGAAATGGGGACTTTTAAAAGGTGATGAGTGTACTGTATTCATGAATGGTTCTGTGCCGTCATCACATGAGTGGATCAGTTATCTCAGCAGTGGCTTTGTTACAGAGTCAAGATCTCTCTCATTCTGCCATGTGTATTCTCCTGCTTCCACTCTTGGGTGAGAACTCTCCTCTGCTTTCCTGCCATGTGAGGCCTCTCCACTGCTACAATGTACAAGAAATCTTCACAAGTTCTGGCACCTGAAAGTGGGATCTCCCATTCAAGAGAATGGGAAATAATTCTCTAGAATTGTGACAAATACATTTATTTTCTGACCCAATTGCTTTGTCTACAGTAGTCTATTATAGCAACATAACAGACAACTGCCAACTTGACAACTACCAAAACCATACCTTGGGAAATGGTAGATGATCAATAAGTGCCATTATCAAAACTGAATATCTACAAATCAAAGGCCTTTCACTAAGATCAAGTATAGAACACAGTTATTCCATCGATTCTTATTAAATACAAAAATAAATTCAAGGCTGGGTGTGGTGGTACACCCATGTAATCCCATCACTTGGGAAGCTGAGGCAGATGGATCTTTGCAAGTTCAAGACCAGCCTGGGCTACAAAGTGAGCTCAAGTCCAACTTGAACTCCATGCAAGACTCTGTCTTAAAAAGATAAAAAAAATAAAAATGAACTAACGAATTTAGTATAAGAACTAAAATTATGAAACTACTAAAAGAAAAAATAAGGAGAAAGCTCCACAACATTGACACAGTCAATGATTTTTTTTAATTTGACCTCAAAAGCACAGATAACAAAAATAAAAATTGGGAAATGGAATTACATCAAGCTGAAAAGCTTCTTCAGAAAGAGATAAACAATGAAGGCAATAAAAAGATGACCTCCAGAGTGGGAAAATATTTTTTGCAGACTATAGACCTGAAAAAGAGATTAATATCCAAAAATACGTGAGAAACTCAAACAACTCAAAGGAATACAACAAATAACTCAATCAAAAATGAGCAAAAAATGAGTAGACAGTTCTCAATAGAAGACACACAAATGATCAAATGCTATATTTTTAAAACGTTCAATGGCTATAATCATCAGAAAAATGCAAGTCAAAACCACAATGAGGTATCATTTCACTCCTGATAGAATACTATTATTTAAAAAAAAAAATTAGCAACTGTTGGTGAGGATGCGGAGAAAAGGGTGCCCTTACACTCTGCTAGCAAGAATGTCAACTAGTACAGCCATGATAGAAAACTGCATGGAGATTCCTCAAAAATTTAAAATAGAGCTACCATATATTTCATCAAGCACACTACTGGGGATATACCCAAAGGAAATAAACTAGTATATCTGTGCCTCCATACTTACACGGCGTTATTCACAGAAGCCAATATATGGAGTCGCTCTAAGTGTCTACTAGTGGATAAATGGAAATTAATTTTACAGACAATAGAATGTCAGTAAGCTATTAAAAAGAAGGTAATTTTGTCCCTTATGACAAGGACGAACCTGGAAAATACTATGCTGTTAAGAGAGACAAATGGCACATGATTCATTCATATGCAGAATCTAAAAAAAGTTTGTCTCAGAGTAAAATGAAGTTGAATCGTGATTAAAAGAGGCATGGGTGGTTTTGAGGAAGGAGGACTGAGTTGTCAGTAACACGATGCACAATTTTTAGCACTAATAAGATAAAAAATGTTATTTTATATAATAGTGATTATGGTTAGAGATAATGTACTGCAGTTTTGAAAACTGCAAAGAGTGAATATTAATATTCTCACACAAAACCAATGATAATGCAAAGCAGTGTATCTGTAAAATGAACAATTTTTACAATGAATATATATATATATTCTAGACATTAAAATTTTTATATACATATTATATATAATTTTACCTGTAGGTGAAAAATAAACGAATAACTAAGACCAAGACAACCTTGTAAGCAGAAAAGAAAAGAAAAGCTATCCTTTAGAAGACACAATTATAAAATAGTCCTAATTGTCCTGAAGTTTCTATTCTACTTCCTAAATTATTTATTCTGAAAATAAAAGTTTTAAATAAGATGATTTTTGTCCTAATTTACGTAAGTGACATTAGTGATAATGTCAGAAGAAGACAAGCAGCTTTATTAAAGGAATCACAGAAAACACTCCCCACAGGAATGCAGATGGCTGTTCTCATACTTGGCTGATCAAACCACAGAAGAGAGATATAGGGGCGTTCAGAACACCAACCCTGGGGCCATCCCATTAGCTGTCTTCATTATTTGTTTGATCCACTTATTTGTTGAGTGCCTATAATGGAGATTTTTCAATACCAGTAACTTCAGAGCTGTCCTTATATTTGAAAGGGGGGATTCAGGAAATGCTTGGCATCCAATAAATACGATGTAAGCAAAATTATCTCCAGAAAATACTGCTAAGGGCAATCAGCTGTTGGTGTGTGGGGGACACAGATTTCCTAGGGGGAAATAATGCAGCTAGTAATGTATCATGAAAGTGAAATTCAGCCAAGTAAATTTTGATAAAGGGGATGAAAAAAAGAGTGGTGAAGGAATGGGTACTGCCTAGGTAAATGCACATTTCTAGAAACTTATCAATATTGCTTCCAAAAAAAGGAAAAGCTAGTCATGTGTAGCTGGATTATAAAAACCAAAAGCCAATGGACAAGAAGGCAATTGCTTGTTATGTAATTTGAGAGATTAAACTCAATAATTTTCAATGTTTCAAATGGTAAGGCTACTACAGGTTTTTAGTATATTTATCTGAAAAGCTAGATCAGTAACCTTCCACAATCCAAAGAATTTCACAAAGACTTCGGAGACACTTTGCTGAAAATCTGGTTATTTAAAAATAATCTGCTTTTTTAAAAAAAATAAAGGCACATAAATGAGAAGAAAGTGCAATAAGTAGTATAATGCTACAAATATGTCCTCATTAAAATTGTCAAATTATGACAATTACACTCAGCAATCAAATACTGTATTGTTACTCAGGAGAAAATTTTAATGTTATGAAATTAATAACACCTTAAAATTGCTTAAAGAAAAAGATTCAGAAATTCTCTAATTCCTCTTACAAAAGCCACATAGCATCTTTTTTAGAAATGTTTTTGTTCCAAGGTCTAACTATGCAACTTGGATTTGTAGTGATTCTCCTGCTTTCAGCCTCCCCAGCACTGGGATTACAGGCATGCACCACCATGACCAGTCTCGGGGCCAGCTCATGCCCAAGGACGGGGCCAGCACAGCATGTGGTGCTGAGGATCGAATTCCGGTCTCTGAGCTTCCCCAAGCAGATGCTTAGTCCACTGAGCTATCTCGCCAGCCCTTGAATCTGGTTTGAAGCTGGTAGAACAAATACAGATATCTCAGAGTCCTTATATTTTTAAGGTATATTTAAAAATAAATTGCATTGCTTGCCTATTGCCCATTAGTTTGGAAATACAGTTCCTCTAATCCTTTTCTTCAATGGAAGAAGAAATTATTTATTAATGGTTTTAAAAATAATCTTAGGTTTAGTGAGATTCCCTTTTATACAAAATCTGTACTGAAGTACAGATGGAATTTTTGCAGTAGTACTAAGTGGTGGCCACGCCAGAGACTGACAGCATACCTCTGAAAAAAGCAAAGAATCATATTTTATTTACAAATGACTTTTTAGTTTTTCAGAATGAATTTCCTTCATTTGAATTCTGAAAGTAATAAAGCACTGTCAAACCAACTGGTACCAAAAGAGATATGTTAACACATATGAGTAACTATAAGATATACACAAGAAGTATTTTTAGCCAACTATATAAATAGCTTATATTTTGAAATTTTATTAACTGACAGAGAGAAGTTAAACTATTTTGGAAGTTATGTCTGTCCTTTAAGGTCATTGCTGTGAAAAATATACAAATGTTATCCAGTTAAATATACTGGCTGTGTTATCCAGTTTTGTCATAGCTGCGTTCCATAGTGACTTCCATATTTGTCAAGGAAAACACCTATGCTTTGTCTTTGGAACATATGACTATGATGGAGGTGGCTAGGTCTGAGCCACCTGGCCGTACTCAACTCAGAAAGATCAAATTCCTTGCCGGAGGCTGGCAAGAATAAACTGACATCTTGATGAACCACTCACTGGACTCACAGACAAACAGTAACATAGGCCTGGGTTGATGCCCCACATTAGCAAACTCTGCCCTAGTAAGGCTGCTATAGTTCCTAGAAGAGAACAGCCTTGTGCCCAGCACTTAGGTGCTAGTCAAAGAGCAGGTTTGAATCACTGGTATTCACTAAAGAAACACAAAACTAATGAAGAGAAAAATATCGTGGCATTAAGTTATAAATAAATATATGTGGGCAGGGGGCATAGCTCAGGGATGGAATGTTTTCCTAGTACTGTAAGTGTCTGAGTTTGACACCCAGCACAACCAAAATCAAGCAAACAAACATGGAAACCATCTTCCCTTTCTCTCCCAATGCTTCCTCTTTTATTTAACCTTAGCAGTGTGAAAAAGTAGAAAACACTTCCCATTAGAAGCCCTTGAACACAAGATATGGTTTTTTTTAAATAAGCTATCTTTTCAGGTCCCCCAAACCTGGCCATCATGCTTGGCATGTGTGCTTGGAATAAGATTTAGGGTCAGATATTAGATTGCAGATTTAATTGAACTGAACTTTTAATATTCAAAAACTACAAGAAACACAGAGGGTCTACCCACCACTATATTGAAGAAAGAACTTGTCTTTAGCAGGAATGAAAGCAGTTTGGAGAAGAACTAAAACCACTTCATACTAGTACTTATAACTGAAGGAATTGGCACACTTCAAAATAAATGTCACATCATACAGGTTCATATTATTGACCACATGTGTGGAACTTAGTTTAATCCCAAAAACTTACCACAAACTTATGTGAAGACACTGTTTCAGAGTGAATGAAGATTTGGCTCTGAGTTGGAGCAAGCACTGTCAACAGTTCAGTTTTGCTTTCTTTGTTTTTTAAAATGTGAATCAGTACTTTAGTAATTTGATATTTTTTTGAAATGCACAATTTCCCTTGGTGAATTTCTTGAATGCTGTCATCAGGTTCTAGAATTTTCAACTTGGTGTTTTGAACACTAACTGAATACTAAATAAAAATGATCTTTGTTTTAAATTATATTGCCATTTCCCCTCCCTGTCCTTCTTTGTATTCCTCTCCCTCTCTCTTTTTTCTCTCCTTCCTCTGCATCTTTCTCCAGTTTTATTCTCCTATATTTTCTTCAATACCATCCACTCTATTCATAAAGGCACCAAGCCCACCAACAAAGACAAGAGAAGTAAACAAATCACCAGACTCCTTTTTCACAGGCATGTTCAGTCCTTAAATATCTATAGTAATTATGTTGGAGCATCTTAGTGTACTCTGTCTTCTCCTCAGTCTACCTCTCATGGCTTCAGGATGAGAAAAATGCTCCCATCAAGAATCATGACTTAGAGCCGGGCAGATAGCTCAGTGGCTTACATGCCTACCTGGCAAGCACAAGGTCTTGACTTTGATCCCCAGCTTTAAAAAAAATCATGGCCTGCTTATAATGCCAGGGAAGGCAGCTCTTGTCCCTTCTCTGGTCCTCCTTTTAATTCAGCAGAAAAAGGGGCAGTGGATGAGTGCAGAAAGCACAGATTCTGTGCCCCTCAGTAGATCTTGTTGGGACAGAGTTCAATCTCTGGGGACTCTCCTGTAGCAGCAGTTGTGAATCACACACCAGAATCACCTTCAAGGTGTTTGTACATCCTGTAGCCCAGAGAAAATTAAGAGCTGTTAAATTATAAGCCATGGCTTTTCTGTTTCCTATGAACTTTCTTTTGAGACCACCTTCACCTACTTTGATCTCTTAGGTACCTGGTTTTGACAGCGAGGAAGGAAAAAAAATCTAATTATTTTCATAGCTCAATTGTTGGGGATCAAATTAGTCTTTCTGTGCCACAGTTTCTTCATTTCTACAGTGATAGATATTTTATTCATTTATACTTAAGGATTTTTAATAAATTTTAAAATAATTTATGTATGTATGTATTATGTATGTATGTATGTATTATGTATGTATGTGCGTATGTATTTGGTACAGGGTCTTACTATACAGCTCGGACTATTAATGTTCCTCCTATCTTAGTCTCCTCAGTACTGGGATTACAGGCATGTGCCAGTTTGGGTGGCAGGCTTTGTGCAGGGCTGGGACAGCATGCAGTACTGGGGATTGAATATGGGTCCTTGTTCTTGCCAGGCAGGTACTTAGATTGCTGAGCTATCTCCCCAACCCTATACTTAAGTTTTGAAGAATACTTGAAGAGTTATTACCTGTGAAACACTTGGAACATTTCCTAGCACATGGCAGGTATATGATAGATGTCAACTTTATTGTGCTATTTCCTGACAATGGCAAGGTTCATACATAGTCACTGCCCTATTACAGTACTAATCCATCAGAAAACATGAAATTCCAAAGGGGAATTTTTTAAAATGATATTTGTTTAATAGATTTACCTATTGTACACTGACTTCTTTTAAGCTTCTTAAAAAGACTCTAGAAATATCTCCAAATAGACTTTAAAATGTTAAAGAACATATTTCCTGATAAAGATAGTACTACCTTTCCATACTACAGAGTTGTGTTCTCAAATACCCACATTCAAATATATTAAAGTCTTTTTTCTCATTAGAAATAACTCTCTGGAGGAGATAGCTCAGTAGAATAAACACTTGCCTGGTAAGCACAAGGGCCTGAGTTCAATCCCCAGTTCTGAGAGACAAAAAAAAAAAAAAACAAAAAAAAACAACTCTCTGGGGTCATTCTGCTTCAAATCTTATAAAAACACATTGTTCATATAATAAGGGATATGAACTATGTGATTTGAAATGTGCTTTGCCTAAATAACATATTTTATTTGATTTTCTAAAGAGTGTTGATGTAGGAGTAGATATGAATCATTAAATGAATTTCTGCCTTGTGAAATGAATTGGTTATCATCTCAATTTTAATAGTTACTTAGAAACATGAATTAAAATCCAATAGGAAAATAAAAACTATCTGTGTTTATAAGGTTGAAGTAGAAAGGATGTCTAACTGTTCTAATCTATGTAAAGAACAAAGAGTTTGAACACTTCTTTGTTCATTATTTTCAAAATGTGAGTTCTGTTTGAATATGTGTAGGATTTGTTTTTAAAACAAAAATGTCTCCCACTTCTCTTTATGAACAGTTTTGTGAAGTAATTTGCCAAGAATATGTCCAGAGACATAGTCATGTAAGTACATGTCCCCAAGGAGAGTTTTGTTAAGGAAAAATGCTAGCATTCTTCATGTGGGGACCTCTGCACACACAATGGAGCTTTCTGTCTGTCTGGGTGAATTTGTTTCTGGGGATGAGCTCTTGAAAAGATAGTTTGCAGACTAGTATTGTGCTATGACTTACTATTATGAATGTTTGCTTTCTATTAGATATATGGAGAATATAAATTGAAAGATATGGTAACATTAAAAAATCCAGGTTAATGACATTGATTATTTTGGACTTTAAAAGATTTAGTTTACTCTTTAAAAGCAAAGCAACATTTATGGCATTCAGCTCCAATGCCATTCAAAAAGTTGTATTAATAGTCATGTCCATGATCTTTAACTGAGGGCTTCTGCGCAGCTTAGTGAGCTAGCCCAACACTAAATCTATTTGAGTATCTCTTAAAAGTGACTAAACATGTTACTAAAAGGGTGAGATCATTACTCAGAACTACAAAGCTACTACTTTTCTGATCTTTGGAGTAATTAGGTTAGTTTCTCTTGTGCTGCATCAGCCTATTAAAGTTTCAGTCCATCGACAGAATCATCAAAACTCTAAATATGAAACTCAAACATTTCACAAGCCAAAATTCACTTTTTGCTATGGAACTACTTGGCAGCATTTTCATTCTTAAGGAGCATCATTCAAGTGCTATTTAAATGTTTCTTCTCTTTAGAAATATTTTTGTATTTTTAACTCCCCTATTAATCTTTTGCATGTTCTTCAAAATTGTGAGCCCTTTCTACGTGGGTGGCTGCCCTCCATCTAGACCCTCGGCCTCTTCCCTTACCTCCTCCTTCTTGGAATGGAACCAGTCCTAGTGAGTGAGAAAAATCTGGGCTCAAGTGACATTCACTTCACCTTGAACTCCTTAAGAAACCATTACTTGAGTTTGACTCATCAAATTACTTAGTGCTCTAAGTAAAAGAAAA
The DNA here is from genome assembly GCA_004027165.1 of Ctenomys sociabilis. Classification (NCBI taxonomy): domain Eukaryota; kingdom Metazoa; phylum Chordata; class Mammalia; order Rodentia; family Ctenomyidae; genus Ctenomys; species Ctenomys sociabilis. Next base: position 11,126 of record PVKA01022572.1, on the reverse strand, counting down.
TGATGAAATGTGTTATATTCATGTGCCAGTTCTCTATAGTGAGTGTGATCATTTTGTACTAGTCAAAGTCCAAACCTCATGAGGCCATATAAGAAATTAAACATAAATCTGGACTAAGATAACCACAGACTGAGAAAATAGGCATTTCCTCAGTAATTGAGAACATATCTTCTTTAGAAAACGCTCTAGTTTCTTCAACAAATGCGGGGAAAAGGTTGATTAGTCTGTGAGGTCTCTCATCTCCTGTCTCATATACAAATTAAAGCAAACATCTTAATGTGATGTATTTATAAGACTTTATTGTAGACACAGTATCATAAGTTAGAAAATTATATAATTCTCACAGAAGGGAATGTTTCTGAGGATTGAACTCAGGACCTTGTACAAGCTCAGCATAGATTTTACCACTAAGCTACATCCTCAGCTTCTGAGAAACTTACCTGGATGCCTGAATGACCTTTTAACTACAAATGGTTGCATGGGTGTTTCAAGAAGGATGATCCAGGGTAATCAGGACTGCATTGCTTGACTTTCACAAAGCTAATGAGCTCTGAATCCCGACAATAGACAGGCTCCTCACAGGAAAGTATCTCCATAGTACCTTTTCTAGCAATCTGCTCGAGTTCTTTAAAGTCACCACTAGGGGTCTCTACTTTGAAATCACATTAGGCAGCACATTAGGGAACCCTGGTTTGGGGGTGAGGTCGGCGGTGGAGGATTCTCTACCCACAATTATTCAGGCTTGGTTATGAAAGACAGAATGAAAAATTTCAGCCACTTCGCCCCCATATTTCGATTAGCAGTTGCTTGAGTCTAAAATCTTATGCTATGAAGGCTACAAAAATTTCTCGAACATAATAGAACTGTGGTTTGTGCAGTCCAATTTCTTCCTGAATTATCTTCTTTCTATTGCTTTGAAAAATGTTTGTCTCTTTCTGCTTTTGTGCGCGCTCACACACACACACACACACACACACACACACACACACACACACACACGATAAGATAGGATGGGATGGGATGGGATGGGGAGAGATCAGACCAGAGCTGGAATTAGAACCCAAATCTCAGTAACTAGAGCCAGCCAAACAACTGCTGCTCTAAACCCAGAACAAATCTGCTCAGTCTCCTGAATTCTACAAATGCTCCCTCTGGCGTTGACATTTTATGTGACTTTACCTGCTACAGACTCCTGAAGAAGTTCAAGAAGGCCACTTTTTCAGCCCTTTAATTCCTTTATCAGTTCCCTCTTGAAGGCGTACGGTGAGTTACCTGACTTCCCTGGGCTTTCTGCTCGTCTAAAATTAGCGGGCTGACCTGGAGATCTCTGAGGAACTTTCAGTTACAGAACGCATGCCTTTCATCCTCGAGCCTCACGCTTGATGTCTGTGGTCTCCCCTAGGTGGCAGGATTCTACCACCACATTACAAAGGGGCCTTCTGATGGTGCCACAGCAGAAAATTTCAGAACAACTCTTTTATTTGGTACATTTTTTAAAAAGCTGTAGGGAAAAGAATGGATGCAAAGACAGTGCCCTGTATATTTCTGAAAGACCTCGATCCAGTTTTAATACAAAAATAGCACAGAAACTTAATTTCTTTTTGCTTTCGCGTTCTCATTCATGCAACTCTGCCCTTGAGCACTAAAATCAGGTAATAACTTTGGGTTGTTTTTTCATCCATTTTAAACTTTATTTTAGCCAAATGTCCATTAGGAAATAGCACTTCCCTTGAGTAATACTAATAGTGCTTCAAGCTAAGTATGTTCTAAACAAGCTAGTGAATGATAACAAAAACACTGACCACTGTAATGAGTTACTGGATGCCTTACAAAGTTTTTCTCAGTTGTTGAACATTTCAAGTATCCTCAAATTTTTTTCTGAGTCCTTAGCCTCAGAATGAGCACTCATGATGGGATATGCTAACGCAAGCCTTGCATTTATTTGTCAAAGCCTTAACAGGGTATTCTTTTAAACGGATCTGCTGACATCTCATCATACTTTGAAAATGATTGCCCCAAACTGGCCTTTCCATGCGTGCTGCATAATAAATGTCACTATGGACACTTCGCGAGGGTCTCCAAAACATCCAAGCCAAGCATTAAGGCCAGAGCTGAGCATTTCTTTGCTAGAACCAAGCGAAGAGGAGTGACAGGGGAATTCAAGGCACATTCTAGCACTGCCAGAGAAGTGCAGAGGCTTGGTGCTGAGCAGATGATGAGCCAGGCCTCTTCTTCAGCTAAGTAGGACACTCTTTTTCTCCCCCTAATAATTGAAAGATACTGACGTAATTTACACTATACATTTCTCTTAAAAAACAACACATCCTAAAGAGATTGAATGCCAGCACCAAAATCAAAGTAATGCGTAGACTTGCAGATCAGAACTTGAGAAAGCATCAACAGGTTGCTTGGTGCCCTCCTTCCTAGCCAGGGCATACTGGCTGGCACTTCTTTCCCCGCTCCGCTCCTACCTTGGCAACTTGCAAGGGCTGCTTCTGCTCCCGGCCACCTTGCAGGCGGAAGCCCCAGGGGGCCCCTCCGCTCATGGAAATGCAGATACAATCTCCGGTGCCCATGTCTTCCTTTCAGGCGAGCAGCATGAAGAGCTGTCGGGGACGGGGGTCTCCGAAGGACGCAGCGAAGGAGGATGCGACCCGGGCCCGGGCCTCCGCGAGGACGAGGACGAGGACGAGGACGCCGGTCTGACCGCAGAGCCGTCCGCGCTGGCCCGGCCCCCCGGTGGTGACTGCGCGCTCTCTCCCGCCCGCCAGCGCCGGCACCGGACTCGGCCCCTCCTGCGTCACGCGCACTCGGCCCACCTTGGCGACAGCCGCGCCCAGCCAGTCCCCAGGGGCAGGACGGGCGGAGGAAGCGCGACGTCCTCCTGCGTTAGCAGATTGCATGCCAGCGTCTCCAAAGCTGTAAGCGCCACGATGAGACTCGGGTTTACGGTTTTGTGCAGGAGAGGGCGTGCGTAGGAGGGCTTGCTGTCCCGGCTCAAAGGTGCGCCCGGAGAACTCAGCGCTGCAGGAAGATTTCAGATGCGCCGGGGTGTCCAGGCTGATGAATGAATGAAAGAGGCAGCGGAGTTCAAGGGGGTCAAATATTTTTCTATCTGCAGTCTACAGAAGCAATCCTAAAAGAAGAAGAAATAAAGCAAAATATAAACTTTTTGTTTTAGTCTTGTCCTTCGAAAAAGTACTTTTCGAACTATATGTATTTAAAGGTGAAAGGGAGAAAGGACAGGCGAGTTGATGCAACTTCCCCCTGGAGAGGGGGAGAGAAGTCGGAGGGGAGGGAAGAGAAGAAATAAAATTACATGGTTGGGGTATTTTAAATTTAAATAAGTGTTTCATTTCATTCCTTTCTGCTGAACTTCTTGAAAGTGAATCCAGTAGACAGTCGGCTGCACACAATGTCAACTACAAGTTTCCTGTTTTTATGGTTTGTCATCTGGTAGACTGAATCTGGGTGACCCAGTCTGAAAGTGCATTTTATATGTGTTCCAAAATATTTTATAAAGTTAAATTTGAGTACAATTTACCAAAAATGTACAAATGGAACATCCTAACATCCCATAATAAATTTCCCGAAACAGTCGTCCACATAAACACGCAAAACAAGGATGAGCCTGGGGAAACCCGAGTCACATGTGGTGTCCGCCTCAAGCGGCTACCAGGCACCAGTTCTCACAGCCAGCTGCACAAGTGCACATTTCCACACCCCAGAAGCCACCCGTGGCAACCAAAGAGGTTAGCGACCTTTGGTACCTGTGGAGACAGATTTGATTCTCTTCAGAAGGATGAATTAACTTTGGCCAAGTCTTTTTTAAAAACAAGTTGTGACACAAAATATGTGCTCTGAGAACTAAAAGAAATGAAAGTAGTTTTCCTATTTGCTATCTCTACTTTCTCTTGTCTCCTCAAACCGTGTGCGAGTCTGTACCACAATGAGAAAAGTTCTACACGAAGTCACTTATGGCCTTTTTTTCTGTCACATGTCCCATTCTGACCATATCCTCTTTACACTGTGTTCTCCCATGGGCTCTGCACCCACAAGGCCCTGGCTTTCCTCTCTAGGTATTTCTTCCTTCCCTTCTTTTTTGTTTTTTTTTTTGTTTGTTTGTTTGTTTGTTTTCTTGGCAGAGCTGGGGATTGAACTCAGGCCCTTGCATTTGCCAGTGAAGCGTTTATTCCACTGAGCCATCTCCCTGGCCCCCTTCTTCCTTCCCTACTTTGTAAGTTTTCTGCTTTACTGGTCTATTACATGTTTGTTTATCTCCAGAAATCTGACTGACCCTCTTTTGCCCTCACTTCCTTTCTGAGGGTTCTCTCACTCACCCTACAGAGTTGAAATGACACTCACATATAGTGTTAATATTTTATCCAACTTGTCATTGTGCTAAGTAGTTATTAGTGTCTCCCTTTTGCTGGTATTTAATTAAGTTGTGGATCCTAAGTTGTACTGCCAGAGTTTGAATGTGTTGTCCTAGATGTAAAATATCTTTCTCCCTCCCTTTCCCCTCTCTCTTTTCTTGGATCCTGGCTCCAGGCCTATGTGCTCTCCCCTTTCCTCATCAAATGCATTCATTTAGCCAGTAAGAGCTATGCCCCTGTAGTGGACGTCTAGCTGGTGGTCAACTTGGTCCATCCAGCTAAATTAACAAGCATGGAGCTGGGTGTGGCAGACCTACCTGAGGATTGTTGCCAGCAGCAAAAGAGGCAAAACTGGAGAAGGCTGTTAGAAATGCTATTCAGAGAAGCTGTTGGAGTTGTTGGAAGCTCCTGGTTCTCTTGGCATGTTCTGCTGGAGGATCGTGTATTGTTTGCTGGCTTTCCCAAGGAACTTGGTTGCTCTTGTCAGAGGAGGAGTTCAGGATCTCATTGTCACTGAAGACTGCTGCAGTTCACTTTGGGAGAGCTCTGGTCCTCATCTTGAGCATTGCTTGCTGGCTCAAAAGAGAAGAGGCTGCACTGCTCAGCCTCATGGAGAAGCTTCTCACATTGGCTGTCCTGATGGGAACTCAGCTTTCCTCATCCCCAGAGGAGCTCAGAACCTCACTGCTGCTGAGCATGGCAATGGTACATTTGCGGGGAGCTGGTGTACTTACTTTGTGAGGTGCTTTCTGGCTCCAGTTCAGATCCCTCAGGCTGCTAGCACAGATCTTTCATCCTGCTCATGTATACTTTTTGGCTTCCACCACTAAGTTTTAGGCCTTTCTGGCACAAATCCGTAAGGCAGGCCTTCATGAGACATTGTCTTGGGCTCTGGACCTCCAGCTAAACTTCCGAGAGTCATTGTTAAGGGCTCTAGGTTTTCAGCTGGGCTCATGCAGGATATTAGGGTCCAGGCCCTCCGCTGGATTCTTTGGTTTTTAGTACATGGACAGATTTCCTACATTCTTTGTATATGATTCTTTAGGTTATTGTAAAATAATCTTACAAAATGTGTCTTGTATTGCATTGTTCCCTTGCAAAAACTCCAAACCATGACAGGGTCCAACCCTGAACTACATTACAAGTCTGTTCCTTCACTCCATACCTACTGCCATGATCATGTCTGCCCCTGGCCTGGACTGTGAAACTCTTCTAACTAGGCTCCAAGATACAGGAATGTTTCTACTCTCAATTATTTTCTCACTCTACAGCCAGGATGACATTTCTGAAATATGATACCTGTATTGTTTTGTTTTTTTTTTTTCCTCTGTTTAAAATCTTCCAGGGCTCTGAGAATAAAATCAAAGCTCTTTTACATAACACTTTCTGCCTCCCACTTCCCACTTCTCCCCCTACCCCTCGCTGTTCCTTACGTTGGGTTTTATGATTCAGACACACAGAAGTACTTTTGGTTTCTCCAACTTGCTTTGTTGTTCCATCTGCTTAGGCTTTCTTCCAAGCCAGCTAGTCCCTGCCCACCCCTACCTTGCCTCATAATTCCCACTCATCCTTCCAGCCTCTCACGCTCCAGGAAGCCTCTCATAAACCCCCCACTATCCATGGCAGATTCACCTTCAATATGTTGTCATCTCTCTCTACTTTCTCTCACATTCGAATTGTTTCTTGCCATGTCTGACTCACTACTAGACTACTATTAACTCTGAGAGGCCGTGGATTATTTTTGAGTTATTGAGAACTGTATCTCAACATAATTTCTGACAAATAATTCGTATGTAATTCATTTGAGTAGAAAGAGTAGATAAGATGTGCTAAAATTAAGGTATAGAATACTCTATCAATGCATTTTAGCTTATTTTGTTTTCCTCCACTTCATTTGACTTAGAAAACTCTTAGATAAGCCAGCAGTCCTAAATTACACCACAGAGAAACTGTGGGGCAGAGATCTCCTCTAGCTATTGGTTGGTTAAAAATTGATGCTCTCTTGAGACTGGGTGTTGTGTCACACACCTTAATCTCAGAGCTTAGGAGGCTGAAAACAGAAGGATCACTAAAAGTCTGATCTGTATACTGAGCCCCTGGAGAACCCTGGGAATTGGCTCAGCTAAAGCAACCACATTTACCTTTCTTCCTTAAAACAGAAAGTAACCTGACCTAAATCAAAGAGTTTCCCTTTGTCCCAGTGATTATTCATTAAGGACCAATCACCTCAGAGCTCAGTAATTTTCTGGGTACTTATCAGAAGTAGCTCTTTCACCTGTAGTTTGTGACACCAACCAAGGAGAGAAGCCAGACTGAAGATAAAGCATCCTAAGTCATACTGGGCAAGACTGAGCCACACTCACTCTCATGCCCCTGTAGGTCTTACTGGGTTTGCCAAAATGCAAGGCCTATGTCTCTTTTCATGAGCCATTTCTCAGTGTTGTGTTTGAGGGAAACAATACTGAGGGGCAAAGTAATACCTCAAACTGGACCAAACAGAGCTTTACTAGCTGACTTTTGTAAAAGCAGCCAATTCTGTAAGCTCAATGTTTCTTAGCAGGGACACAAAGCCATGTACTTGTGGCATCCACCTAGATCTACAGGCACAAGATGAATGGAGGCAAACATAGCAATGCCTATGCTGGTTGAGGTGTCTTCAATAATAAATCCCGTTGCCTGACACAGAAGTCACATGTCTTCTTTCAGTATCTATAGAGCAGTAGCAGGCTAATTAGCAATTTACAAGGCCAATATCACAAATCCCAGACACAACAAGGTGAAACGGAGGCATTAATAAAGAAACAAAATCAGCTTTGATCAAATAGCATGTATCTACACTATTCATTTCATTTGGATGTTAAGAATAAAAATCAGAGCCAAAAGACTGTTTTCTAAAGAAAACCATGACTTCGTTCTATCGGTGATCTTCGAGGGCTAGCTCTGGTTCCTTCCCTCGCTACTTTCCTTCACATTCTAATAGTCTATTTTAGCAAATGATTTTCACTGTGACTGACAATCAAGGTACCAGATGCTCTGTTTCATTCTCTCCTCCACTTAATGGAGTCAGCAGGCAGTAACTATCCTATGGCTCCCATTTCCTGATAGCAGAAGTTTTCTCAGTTAACATGAACAGGGATCCCACATTGGTAGCCAACCTTTTCCATTAAGAATGACATAAGGATAGAAGGATGTGCGGGAGGAGAGGGAAAAGAAAGATAAAAGGATTAAGGTGTGAAATGTATATGACCCAACTCCCCCGTAGTGAGTTTATTCATTATATATCACAAACATGTACTATGAATAAATTTATTTTTTACAAAAAAATGAATTATTGAAGGGCCAGCCAAATATCTCAGTGGATAAAGCACCTGCAAGCAGGCGAAGAGGGCCAGAGGTTCGATCCCTGGGCCTGCCATGCTGGCCCCACCCCAGGGATGCGCTGAGATGGCAACGGAGACTGGGTGTGGTGGCACGTGCTCATACTCCCAGCTCTTGGAAGGCTGTAAACAGATGGATCACTACAGTCTGATCTAGTAGTGAGATCCTGAACACCCTGTAGCCCTTCCCTACAATATAAAAAAAATTACTATACAATTGATTAATATAGGCTACACATGCTTTATTTGTACCTCTTTTTTCTCTTTTGAATTCAATTTTTTCACTCAAAAGTATCATTACTTTTTTACTCTGAGCTAATATCTATTATTTTCTCTTAATTATTTAAACATCTAGAAGTTCCTCTGTACTAGGAGGGAAGTAGTAACATTTTTGGAAGAAAGTAAAGCATCTCAGTAAAAGAAGAAACATTATTGTAAAACTATGTAAATTTAGAACGAACAGACCTACAGTTGGTGCACAAGCGTCTTAGCTACCTGACACCCACAGCTGAAAGCAGGAGACGGTTACTTCCACTTACGGTTTCAGACCATGGTCAGCCCCAAGGCAGCAAGGGCGTGGTGGAAGACCTGGGCAGGGGCAGCGTTTATCCCGTGGCTGTGGGGAAGCGGCAGTGAAGGGAAGCTCCAGGAGCGAGATCCCCTCTTCCAGATCTGTGACCCACCTCCAAGCAGACCCCTTGTCCTAACAACTCAGCCACAGCACTGTCATGACCCAGCCGCCTTCCAGAAGCTCTGCCTCTGAACGCAGGTTTCTGGGATCATTTTAGACATCAGCCATTACACTGAGATTTCAATCTACAGCAAAACTAAGACTTTATTTCCCTTGCACTATCAAATCTTCCTGCTGATTTTGGTGGCGTCATTCCTGTTCCCAGAAACCTCATTCAGCTTTGTTCCCCATGTGGCTCCAAGGCACTGGAAAATCCTAAACAAAAGCGCTGAGTTCATACCTAGAAGCTACGCAATACTATATTGGAGCATCGCTAACTCGTCAGCTGCTGACCTGAGCAGGGCCTGGTGCCACCAGAACATTGGATCCCTTTCCTGGAATGCGCCATGCTGAGATGCCATCTAGCAGGTGCTGAGGTGCCTGCAGCATTCCAGGGGGAAAAAAATGAACAGTGTGAAAGAAGATGATCCTGGGCCTCCCCAGAGCATTTGCCTGCTATGCGGAGCCCCCTCTGCCCTGCTGTTGAACCAGGTTCGCTGAGAGAGAAGGCCAGAAGTGTGAACTTTCATCCAAAAGTTCACAGAGGAGGGCCAGTGAGATAGCTCAGTGGACCAAGTGCTTGCTTAGGCAGGTACAGGGGCCAGGGGCAGTGCAGGCCACACCAGCCCTGCTCCCCAGGTACACTGAGCCAGTGATAGAGTCTGGGTATGGCGGTGTAATCCCAGCAGTAGGGAGGCTGAAAACAGGAGGATCACTATGAGTTCAAGCTGTGCAGTGAGACCCTGTGCGCATGCGTGCCTCCCCCCCAAACAAGAGGTTCACAGAGGGAAAAAGATACTCACTGGCAACAGTGATTTTTCCATAAAGCCTAGAGTTGCTGCCTTGGTCAAACCGGAAGTGCAAGGGAAGGTGGTCTATGTGACATAACTGCCAAACATAGAACCACAAACTATGGGGCTTAATCAACAGAACTGATTTTCTGAAGTTCTAGATGCTGGAATTTTGAGACCAAAGCCCTGTCTCCAACTTCCATCAAATTGAAAACTTAGAATAAAACCTATACATTTGAAAGGGAGACACTGCAATTCAGTCCATAGCATCTGTATTAGCTCTATCAATAACCCTGTGAGATTGGGGGTGAAATATTAGAAAAATGGATTAGAATGATGAAGCAATAATACTCCTTAGCTTTCACGTTGATGTGTTCATTCATCCAAAATGTACCTGAATGAATAGCTTGCATGCTGGGTGTTTTCTAGGTTCAGGTGATGGGCCTATGGGTCACGCAGGCAAGATCCCTGCTCCCACTGAGACCCCTTCTAGCTAGGGAAACTAGACAGTAAGCAAGTAAACCAAATAGCTTCTGAGAAAAGTGAGTCTGGCAAACTAATAAAGCAGGATGATACAGCGGACAGTAACAGGAATAATCTGCAGAAAAGTGATTAGAAAAAGTTTCCCAAGCTGAGACACAAATGACAAGAGCATAGATATTTGAAAGGCGGGACAGAGGGGAGGAGATGGTAAAAACGTGCTCTGTCACAACAAAGATTGGGTGAAGTACACACTCATTGCAAAGAACATCTTAACGAGAAGCAGACGATACTGAAGCTTCTTGGACCCTCCGTCCAAGGATCCCTTCTAAGGCCTTGGGAGGCACACCAGCATGTGCTAATGCCTTTGTCAAACTTGCCGAAGTAAAATACTTAAACCAAATTTGGTTGCCGCTCACTGCAACTTCCCCTCCACATAGTGGTGGAGTAGCCAGGAATAGTTTTGGACTCCAAGTCCAGGGAAGATGAGTTGGGCATCTGCCCCCTTTATTTGTGTGGTTGGCAATCACAGTCATGCGAAGCTCCTGCCAGCTGCCCCACTGAAGGAATGAACGGCTGCCAGGCACACCCCCTGCGCACACCGTGCCAAGTGCCAGGTGTGGAAGCAGCACCAGGCAAGGCCAGAGGTCTTAGAATGACATCAGCCCCATTCAAAAGGGGGCTCCACTGTACGTGGCGGAGAATTGGAGGTTGGATGGGCAGTGCCAGAAGTCAATCTCTCGAAAATTCTATCTCTAAACATAAAAATTTTCAGTGAAGGATTCAAAGGCTTAATCGAACAAAAAGTGTGTCAGGAATATGACGGGCAGTTCAGTAGACACAATTATGAATGCACTCACATATTAAATGAGCATCATGAGATGTAGACTGTCAGAATTCTTACGCACTAACTTACAGGCACAACGCTGCAGGCAGGTTGCAGAGATGACATCTGTACTGGGAATCGCAGGTCATGTACCACCCGATTATTAATTATGGAAAATTAGTTTTGACTAACCATGTTAGAAGCTAAGATAAACAAATGATATTATAAAATTATAATGGTAAGGAATGACAGGAGGCAGAGAGCAGCTGAGGCCACCAGGCTTGCCTAAAGGCAGCATGGCATGGATTTTATTGCACCTGGCTGCAGGCAGCCAGAAGGCGAAAGGCCATCTGTAGAGACTAAAGAGAAGTGGGCGTCTTTCATAAGGCTTGAAGAAGGCAGGTGGCAGAGGCAGGAAGGTCAGTGGTCCAAGTTCTCTGGATGTTTTGTGCCTCGGTGGCAAAGTCCTTGAGGCGTCCAGTGTGAACACTTGGATGTCTTTAGATGCCCAGATGCATGAAAGATGCTGCGCTCCATCTCTTGTCT
>PVKA01022571.1:0-36921 GCA_004027165.1 Ctenomys sociabilis | reverse complement strand
TAGAAGAACCCTATCCTCTTCTCTAAAGCTATTTTTTATAGAGCCATATCTCAGAGTCTAAAACAGCTGAGGATTCATAAAAAGAACACATAAAAGTTGCACACTCAATAGGGTCATCAAAAATATTAGTTACATAAATAACAGTATTTGACAAACTAAGAAAGAATCTTACATAAAAATGCTCAATATACAATAAATGAAAGATGCTTTTGAGTATTTTATATAGATGCATGCTAAAGATATCTTTATATACATAATTCTATTTAACACAGATACACAGTATTTTAAAATCAAAGGATGAACTAGGATATAAGCAAATATAAATGTTTAGCAAAAGAAGTTAAACTTTAAGAACAGTGAAATTATAGACAAAACTTTTGCAAAAAAGGGAAAATATTCTATAAAATAACTAGTTAGCAAGTATCTCCTGTAAGTTAGCACAAACTAAGTTAGAGATATTGCATCCTACCCCTCATTAAGCAATAGCCAATTGACTGCTAAGTTACATATAGTGTCTAATGCTATTTATATACAGTATTGTCTTTACCATAGAAGTTCTCATCCACTTCAGTTCTCTTCCATTTAATGTGGAGTATTTCAGCAGTCTCCTCATTTATCTTGTTCCATCTCACCTTAATGTCCTCTGTATCAATTTTATAGTCAGGATAATGTTTCTTGCAATTATATCTTGTTTCCCTGTTTAAATCTCTTGAATAGCTCTTGATCATCACTGAATAAGGTAAAAATTCTTTAAAAAATGGCAGATAATTTCTTCTATTCTCCTGCTTTTGCCTACATTTCCACTTTCATGCCTCCATTATTCTTCATAATATATTCACAAATGTATCATACTATTTTACCTTCTGCTTGAGTTGCCCTTTCTCTAAACTCTTATAGTCTGCATGCATGAGAAATTATTTCAAGTCTCAGCCGTAGTATTCTTTGCCCTAAGATGTCCTGGTGGACCATCTTTTATTCAGGCTAGAGTTTATCACAACTTTCTTATTTCCCAATGAGCCTTATTTATATTTTCTATTGGAGTTTCTACCACACTGCACCAGTAATTATTTGCTAGGTGTTTGTCTTTCTGGGCAAAAATAATGTCATATTCATTGTTCAGTTTATGTATCTGGCAGGTAATGGGTACACGCTGATTATCAGATGAATAAAAACACAAGGGACAGGTCTAGAGAAAGCCTTCCTGAGTTCATATCACATTTGGCTACTTCCTTTGGAAGGGTTTCTTAGGTCTTTCATGGATCAGGTTTTCATTCATACACTATGCATTCATAGTGCCTTTCTTACAAAGTTATTGTGAGGAAGAAATGAATTAATATATGTGAAAAACTAGTTCATCAATGCTATGTTAATGTTCACTGTCTTTGCTTGTTTATTGCACCCTCGTATCTTATTTTTACACTAAGGATTTAGCAAAGGCTGGCCAAATAGCTCAGTGGGTTAAAGCATCTGCAAGCAGGTGCAGGGCTGGGGGTTTGATCCCTGGGCCTGCCATGCTGGCCCTGCCCTTGCGATGTGCCAAGATGGCAACTGAGACTGGGTGTGGTGGTGCACACCTGTAATCCTAGCTCTTGGGAGGCTGTAAACAGGCATATCACTGCAAGTCTGATCTAGTAATGAGACCCTGAACACCCTGTAGGCACTTCCCTCGACCCCGCAAAAAAAAAAAAAAAAAAAAAAAAAAAGGATTTAGCAGCAAACATGGTCCAAAGAAAAACATTGAATAAGAGTGCATGGCAGTTGTGTCAGTGGATTTCACTAGAGAATTATATGGCAAAGTTAAGTTTCAGAACTGAAGAAGTACAATTCTCAATACATATATTTCTTGGTCCTGCAGATAAATAATCAAAAGGGGAGATGTGTCTAAAGACAAAAAGGAAAAAAGCCATCTGTGTGCATTATTGTCCTTCCAACTCATCTGGTCCCTGGGACAAGGGAACATTTTCTGAAGGTCGCCAGAGCTTGAGTTTGTGATGACCTCATCACTTTTTCTATGGTCGTTGCTCTTACTGTGTTTACAACACTGTCTTCTCTTCTAGAAGGCATTATTTTATGACTCTCATCTTGATCATGAAAAGTTAACACTTACAGATTATTTATTCTTAAACTAGTTACAGCTCTCCATTCCATGCATTGAAAAATTCAGACAGGAATGGGGATTCATACAAGTGACACTGGGTAACAGGGAGGGGGAGTGTACCTCGCAGAATCCTCGGGAATAGGACTCAGAGGGGTTGGAGTAACACTGGAGAAGAGAGTGAGGGAACCATCTGGGGAACACACGTTTGCTGCTGCTACTGGGCGCCAGACACCACCATTGCCCAAGCCATGCTGCTTCCGGAATAGTCATTTACCAACACTAGGGGTAGCTGTCCTCCTGCCATCACCCATCCTCAAGTTTGCTTTTATGTTTCTCATTGTCGCTAGCTTCTAATGGAGAGTCTCAGATGGAGCTGTCTGGTCAGTGAAGTTTTTGGTTGACAGGTCCAGAGCTAGATAGCCAGAAAGCTAGGAAACTGCAGGGACAACATTTTGTTTCCCTTGAGATGCAAGGATCTGTCTCATTGGATGGTGAACAAGGATACAAGGGAAAGAATAAAGGAAAATAAAAAAAGCAAGTAAGTTCCTCAGCACTGTTGCTCAGAAAGCATTATTCATGAACACTGATTTTATTTTGTTCAAAAGGAAGATAGTTTAAAGCACAAGAAATGTAGTGCACCATTTTTGTTAATGAAGAATACAGTACATATCATGCTTTAAGTCTGATTTGGGCTAATTTCTTTTCTTTTTTTTCTTGTCTGTAACTTTTCTAGGACATATAGGAAGATTCCAAGACAGCACAATCTGCCAGCAAGGAGTGTCATGATTTCCTATTACTCAGATTTCTGTTTCTTTTACTGTGGTTCTCAGTCTTCCTGTCCACAAGTCTTTTTCCTTGGGAGAAATGACATTTTAAATCCTTATATAAAATCCAGAAAACTAGGAAGAAAATAGATTTGAATCTTATTTAACTCTTGCAAGGTCATCTGCACAAAGAAAGCATTTCAGGGCAAATGTCAGATCTAAGAAGAAATGAATTAGCTTTAGCATGTTGGTTTTCTTTAAAATAAGGAAAAGATGGAGAGAACTAAAAGTAGAGTTCTGATAGCACTGGTTAATGTGTCTATAAGAACTTGGGAAGTAGAAAGCAATTAGGGTAATGATAAGACTGTTGGGGGCTAAGCATTAACTGAAATGAAAAATCAGGTAAGCAAATCCTAACTAATTTAGTTTTACTCAAAATTCTCAGTAATAAGAGATGGAGGTTGGAGAAGCAATGAAAGAGATAGAAATAGCTACTATTGACTGCATGTTAGTAAGTATCAAGGAATGTACAAGGCCCAATACATTGAATGCCATAGATTTTCTTTCATATTCTATCACTGCAGCTTTCTAAAACTTGACTACACTCAATGTAAGCAGTAAATGGGGTGTGAGTGGGGGATGTTCAGGGATCAAGAGAAGAGAGAAGGGAGAAAGGGCTGAAAGAGCATGAAGATGTTTTATGTACAGGTATCAACTCCTCACAAAGAATGAGAACTTTATGTACTATAGACATGTGCTAATAAAAAAAGATGATTTGAAGAAAGAAAGAATATTGTGTAAAATTTATTCAATACCAAGGTTGTAACATGATTGCAGTGCATTAACTGTATTCCCATCAGCAAGATATTTTGAACCAAGATTTTTACCACTTAAAAGCAATAAGTACTCACCGTGAGTTTTGTGATATTCTTAAAAGAGAAACATAATATATACACTCCTGTTTTTTCATCCCCTAATATAATGAAAGACCATTAAGAGGAAAGGCAAGAAAACAATTTGAGGGAAAAAGTGAAAGCCCCTTTGATTAAAAGGAGGGTAGGAGAAATATACTTGATGGAATTCCATTTGTTTAAGTTTTAGAATGGTGGTATAAAATGTTTATCAACAAAGCTTTCTGAATTGAACTCAAGCTTGAAGTACTGACTTCACTTAATCTCTAAAAACCTCCTCCAAATATTTCCACACATTACAATATGTCAGAATGTTTTATTAGATTACTGCAACTCATACCCCATGGACAAGGAATCAGTTTCAAATGTACTAGCAAGAACTACCCTTGTCTACAGAGGGCACTAGGATTTATTTACTCAAGGATAAGAGAAGCCCCTAGCCCTTCCAACCTTCCTATTGATTTGGACCCAGTGGTATATTCCTAAAGGGATGAACAATGCACTTCTTACTAAGTTTAGTAGATCACTTGAAAGTTGTTAAAAGATGTAAATTTACTCCTTGGTCAGTGATGTGAAGATTTGTGAAGAGATTGAGAAAAAAAAAGGACTTTCTGAAACACTTCTCTCCCAAGTATAATTCTAAGGACAAAACCTCTCACCATTACTCCCTTTTCTCAGCTTTCCCTTCATTCAGTTTTTTTTTTAGCATGATAATTTGTTTGTAATTATGCAAATTACATTCAGATGAGCACCCTGAAGAATAGGCAAGCTTCACTCAATCTAGTTGTTTTCAAAGATCTATGAACATGGATTTATTTTGAGCAATAGAGACCCAGAACCAAAAATAATTAATAATATCCTCTGATGTCAGGTACTTATTGGACATGCATTTTTATAACAGTGACTATGTACAATACAATTCTCAGATTTCTCTAAGTTCTGCGGGCATAATAATTCTATAACGCTAAGGGTTTCTTTTATTATAGTTTTCCTTGTGTCTCAAGATAAGCATCTAAGAACTAAAAATTCCACAACTCACCATTCTCTATTACCAAAATATAGAACACAATTAATTTTATTATTGTATTGTAAAATATGATGTGCAAGCTTGAGAATTATGTGCAATATAATTATACAAAAGGTAATTACTATTTTTAAATTAGCACAAGCCTTCAGAGAGAAGAGAAAATACATGTTTCTTCTATTTCAACCTTTGCAAAATGATCCCTTCTCACTCATAACAGGCACAAAATTTCATATGTCAGAAAGTTTATATTTCACATCTTTATCAACTCCACGTACTTCTTGAGATTATCTGGTAGAGGAGCTGCTTTGCTGCCCTTGGGGAAGGACTGAGGTGTTTCTTCCTTTAGGACTTGGGGCCGCTGACAAGTGCACCCCTCCTTCCCTAACAAAATCTCAATTCATTTTACTTTAAAGGAACGAGGGATACAAATATAAGTGCCCTTTTGTTCTCTAAATGAAATTGAAAATGTGTTCCATAAGAACAAATAAATCTCTAGCAACCGCAGACTCACAATGCTGTTAAGAAGAAGAGAAACTGTAGCAGGTGAACTCCCATGGAGTCAGCATTGTTGGAACAATTTCTGTTTGGAAGAATGAGTAGGGTAACCCATAGGAAGGAAAGCAACCAAGTCAGGATCACTTGAAGTGCTTGAATCTGTGCTCAACTCAATCTTAGTTATGGGTATTTGGATCATTCCTGTGGACCTTGATTTCCTGAGAAAAAGGGCCAGGGAACTCCCATACAGTCTACATCCTACATGCACTGAGGCTATCAGGAAAATTAGTTCACTTAGTTTATTTTTTCTCTCAAAACAGTAAAGGAACTGCCACTGTGTCGATGTATTTTACAGACTTCAGTATTTCACAAAGACAAAACTTCCACAAAAGATACAGTCTAACCTTCTGTGGGTGTCCAAAGTGTATACTAAGAATGTTTCCTTTTATAATGCTGCAGTTCCAAGGCCTGCTAAGCCTTCTGTTTGCCAAATGGATTCTTTCTCCTAGATTCTGAAGCAAGAAGTTGAATGCAAAATTACACAGGGACCATGGCTGAAACTTTATGGCTATGCCACAGCAGACAGTTGGCAATTACCATCAACTTCATTTGGGGACAGCAGAAGCTGAGAGTAACAGTGTGCGGCTATAAAGTAACGCGATTGATGATAGTGGATCTGAGCAGGCAGTCTTATTATATTTTATGAGCACACCTTGTATGCCTGAGAAAGACTGAACATTGGTTAAGTTATGTAAAGAGACAAATGACTCTGAGCATCTTTATTACATTGTTTAATAAGGTTTTCTCCTTTAAAATTAAAGACTTTTCTCTATCATTCTCAAAATAATGTTACCAGTATATAAATATCATTAAGTATATAGATTGATTATAAATATCATTAAGTATATACTGTTATAGGTATATAAATATAATGATGTTTAATTTTGTGAAAATAACATTTTAATGAAAGACTGCAATAGTAAGTAAATCCTACTTTTAATGGTGTATCAATCTAATAAAATGATACAATTATTAATTTATTTTATTTCTTTTATTATAATTGCATGTTGATTTTTAATATTTATTAGATCTTCAAGTAATTTCTATAATTCTATTACTTATGTTTAATTTTATAATATAATATCTCTATACACAAACTCATCATTTCTCTATGGTCTATCATTAACAAAAAGTGCTAACTGTGCTTGCAGGGACAGACTTCATTGTTTGGTTGGCTGACTGGCATTTGTGATTTTCAACATGAATTCTTTAAGCATCTGTTTTCATTTTGCTCTACACATCTGTTCTGCTCTTTGATGGCAGTAGATATCACAAGAGAAATGACTGCACCAGCAGAACGGCTCTGAGCTCAGGGAAGGACAGAGGGAGGTGGGCCAAAGATTCGCTTCAGATCAGAAACTAAGAGGGGGAATGGATCACTCTGAGGTAACAAATTTTGACTCAGGTTTGCACTGTAATATTCATTGCTGAATAGTAGAATCACCTGCAGAGTTATACAATTCTGTGATTCCTGATTATACTCTAGAACAATTAAATCGGAACTCTCTGAGCTGACCCAGGAACCGCAGTGTGTAACTCCAGTGAAGAGAGTTTAAATGCTCAGAACTGCCACTGAGATTCCATGCTTCAGCTCAACAGGGAGGATGATTTGATTTTAAATCTTAATACAGTCCAATTAGAGGTCAAAGGTCTCAGGAAGTTTCTTGTTTGCCTCACTCAGGTCAGGCCCTGAGGGAAGTAGCAGACAGGAGACTCTTAAGAATTGGCCCTACTGTAGCTCTGGAATTCATTCAACCAGAGGAAGCTGGAGCAGAGGGAGTTGGCCTTCCTAAGGAGTTTGGGGTGCATTGCTAGACAAATTACTCTCACTTTGCAGTCTAAAGGAATGAGAGAAGGATTAGTGGTTGTTGGGCCTTTCTCACTTTTATCCTGAGAGATGCAAATACTCCTGTGACTTGACTGCAGGTTTTTTACTTTCATTTTCCCCATTGTTGACATAGGTAGCTTTAAAGTAGTTAATTTGTTTCCTATCTTGTATGAGTACTTTTGTTGCAGAATACAAATTCTGTGGATTCAGTTCCTGTGAAAAACAGTATGAGCTTCCACCATGACTTAGAAAATATACGAAGGTGGATGTGAGTGGAAAGAGACACAAATACAGACTGAGTAGCAAGATAAAGACAGCTACAGATGGCAAGACAGGAGGGCCATCTACACAGACTCATAGTAATGAGGTGGACAGCCAAAGGCATAGAAGCGATGGTCCTGATTGTAAGAGTAGAGAAAAAAGATCAACCAGAAAAGGAATCTATAAATCTACAATGGGATTAGAGTTCACCTGAGCACTTCTTTCTATCCTGAAAGGAAAACTGAATTCCTAATGTGGAGCAAAGCCAGGAACTGGGGATGGGGGTGGGGTGGCATGGTGAATGAGGAGTGGTGGGAGAGGCGGTGGCCAGTCCATGCGTTTTGCATGAAGCAGCTCCTACCCATCTGGTGACATGTATATTAGTGGCAATAATTAGTTGAAGCCATTGTGCTTCATTTGGTGAGCTCTGGGTCTTCTAATTCTGAATCAGATTAAAAAGTTCATCTTCTGTGTTCTTTTCATCACCAAAAGTCAATTCAGCCTCAGGCACTGAGTAAAAGCTATAGAGAATAAACTGATGCAAAGATTGGATTTCAAAGAGAAGACAGGGAAAGATATTAGAGTTGTAATTTTAAACAGAGTCATCCTATTCTGTCTAGTCTATGCTTAAGCCTTATTTATATGCCTCTTGAGGACAGGGACTGTACTGTTTCTGTTTCCCTGAGGAGACCAAGGTGAGCTCTGGTATTGTCACTCAGCCAGTGGAGGGTTCAAGTGCATTCTCTGGCTTTTCTGGAGAGAGGTCAGGAAGGTTCATTCATTAGTATAAGCTTAAAAGAAAGACTTCTCTGGCAAATAGAGGCTCTTATATATAGCTTAGCATTTGTGCATAACAGCCTTGCATATTGAACAAACATTAGCTATATTTTATTAAGATAATTGTAGAAATGTATCTACCATCATTGCTCTAATTGCGTAGGGCATAAAACATCAGGAGATGTTTCCTTCTCCTTACAAATTATTTTCTTTTCTCTCCATACATGAACCACAACACGAGAAGCCACAATACACTGTGCACTAGTTTCAGCCTTAGGAGAAACAACACCCCCTCCAACTCTTACTATTTTTGTCCACTTATTCAAGTTGTATGGTTTTTTTTCTCTTGGCTGCTTTCAATTTATATATTAATTATACTACTTTTTTCTCTGAACAGCTTGTCACTATGAATAAAACAGGCTCTAGAAGCAAATGCTACACCATTCATTTGCTTCCACTTTAAAAAAAAAACAAAAACAAGCTTGCATTTGTTGTGGCATGATGGAGATGCGATGTATTTGAGCAGATTATATTTTACGCGTCGTCTTCTTTGTGGCCTTTGAAGACTTCCGGCTTGTCTCATGTCTCAGTGATGAGGACAAACTGTCTTCCCTTAAAAGAAATTCTGTTGCATACTTTAAAAATATTTACTAGACACATCAATGACTCCAGTAAAATTTGTGTCCAAAGTATACACAGGTATGCTCATTTTAAGCTAATTTCTAATTACTGCAAAGAATTCCAGAAATTGTCCCCCAGAGGAAAATAGAACTTTTAAAAATGCCAAGGTGTGAAGTATAAAAATCTAGTTCTTCTTGGTCTTTTTGCACATACATAAAGTGTTTAAATGAATCATATTCTAAATCAAGATAATTTATCATTTGATCAGGTCCTTTCTTGGCTTTACTACCAATGTCAGTAGCCAGTATTGACTGAACAGTTAGTATATGTTGGACCTTATATTGAGTTCTTTATGACATATATATATATATATATATATATATATATATATATATATATATTGCATTGCATTTTATATATACAATATATATTGTATTTTAGTACAGGGTCTACAGGGTCTCACTATGTAGATCGGAATCTTAGTGGTCTGCCTGTGTTCAGCCTCCCAACTACTGGAATTATAAGTGCTCACCACCATGTCCAATCTCAATCGCTCGTCTCAGCTTGCCCAGGGGCAGGGCCAGCACAGCATGCCAGGGATGGAACCCCTGCCCCTGCATCTGCCTAAGCAGGCAGTTTTGTTCTGCTGAGTAATTTGGTCAGCCCCCATATTGTTTTTCTTTTCCTAAAATGACCTTGATTTTACAGCAAACTTTTGATAGCCTTGAATATTACCTCCAATTCTTATGGTGAAATTTAATTGCAGTGATGGGAGCTGGGACTCTGAAGATGTTGTGGGGTTCCACGCTCGTCAGCAGAACTCCATTTGCTCTCCTTGTGGCTCTCCTCTCTCATATTCTTGCTTTCTGCCATGCTATGCAATGGCCACAAGACCCTTTCCAAGTGCTATAGCCTTGACATTATACCTTTCAGCTTCCAGAACTATGAGCCAATAGTTATGTTCATTATAAATCACAAATTTGTAAATTACAAGTCATCTTGTCTGCATTATTTTCTTGTAGCAGAGCAAAACAGAATAAGGTGGGTGGCCAGCTCAAAAGATTTATAATCCAGGTCTTTGGATTCTGGACTCATATGGTTATTACCCCAGACTGCTTCATTTTAAGTATTGTCACTTTAAGTTACAATATTCATTTAAAAATAATGCATGTAATGAAAATATAGTATGTCACACCCTGGACTATAACTTGTGCTTTGATATTTGGTCATGTCAAAGCTATTAACAGCAATTTATGTGACCTTGAAAAATTATGTACGTGTTAAAAGCTAAAGGTTGGTTTGAATCAAATATGAAAAGTACTTGGCAATGTGGACATTTTACTTATCAGAGTATAGTTAGTTTGTTGGAAAATAATTATAGGTCACCTTTAAAGAGGGTAAAACACACAGATGTCAGATAATATCTATCACAAGCTGTCAAAAATGTTTTCTGTCAACCCAAAATTGTCCAGAGAGTTCCAAATCCATGTAATCTTTCACAATGTGAATGTTTACGTTCAGATTTTTGCAGCAGCAGATGTATGTGGAAAGATATATACTGTCGCCCATGACATCAGTGTTGGCAGAGGCTGAAGGTCAAGAATGCTTCAGATACTTGATACCCTGCAGCGATTTCACATGGAAGCAATTACCTCAGGGCTCACTTGAACTTCCAAAATGTTTAGAGTTCCATGTGTGCTTTCTACTTAAGCCACTTAAAAAGAAGGAAGAAAATAACAAAAACAAATCAAAACTAAGCAACTTCAGAGAAGTAGAGGCTTCTAGAGCTTCACCATTAGTATGTAAAGCTCTCCTAGTACTGCATAAAAGTTAGGGAAAGGAAGTGAAGAGGACCTTTACATAAGAGGATGAAACCCTGACTAAGAATACAACATGAAGAAAGCCCTGGACTGCTAATGGGTCCGAGGTTTCTTTAGAAGCCTGTTTTAAATGCAAGTTTTGCTGACACTGCACAACTCTACAGATACTTAAGAGTCAGTGATTGTACTCATTAAGTGAGGGTATTTTATGGTATCAAAATTATATACGAATAAATCTGCTAAATCAGGAAGAATGAGGAATTTTCTAGCAATACCAGAAGTTAGAAAATAGACACAAGAAACAAAAACAAAGGAGAGACAATGACAATTTCACCTCCACCATGCGTTTACCTAATATCTACTCCAGCATGTTGTGAGAACAGCCTTTTGAGGCTGAGGGGATTGATTGTTCAGAATGATTCTCCCAAACGGAGTCTGCTGTAGGAAGTGGATGAAAATGTTCCACAGAACAACCTAAGTTCGCAGATCAAAACTGGAGAAATAGAAGAGCTGCAAGGCCAGCCCTAGCCTTTCAAGGTCAGCGAAGACTCAGGGCATAGGAGAACCTGTACTGTAACATCATGAAACTCAGTTGTGCCCCAAATTTTCTGATCAACTAGATTATGGAGCCACAGAGGAAAGAGATTTATGATGCATAGTGTGCCTGGGGAGAGTCATATGGAGAGAAAACTTTCTCTCAGGCTCTCATAGAGAGCAAACTGGTCAAGCATTGGCCGTGACTCATCCCCATGGAGGACACAGACAAAGGATCTACAGAGTAAGGTACAGGACTACAAGATAAATCCTCAGAGGACTTCACTGACCCCATCAGAGACAAAAGCTACATCTTTTGGTATATACGTCTTGCTCTATCTCAGTCTTAACCAACCAGCAGAAAAGTATAAAAATGAGGTATATAACATGGGGCCATAATAATAAGTTGAGCTGTAAATGGCTATAGTCAACAACTTCTTCAGGTCACTCACTATTATTGTGGAATGCTGCACTGTGTTGGATTGTGTCACTGAATTCAGGCACCTAAATTGGTTGAATGATGATGGAGTGCTCATCTTTGACAGGTCTAGACAAAAAAAAAGGGGTATACAAAGGAAGAATCATGATGTGTGTGTATAAACAGTACAGTTAGGTTAAATATGCCATGCTTCTGAATAATTCTATGAGAAGCAAGATTTGCACTACTAGTGGTTGGACAAGATATTAAGTTGGCTTCTAGTACTATGGACAAACACTAGGGAGATAACAAGGTAGAAAGTATTAATTATTGAATCTGTGATATAATTCAGCTATAAAAAAATATAAGTATATAGCTACACTCTCTTCATTCACTGATTAGAGACATCTGCTATAATAATGTCTGTAAGTACAATATCATGTATGCACCTTGTACGACACCAAAACATTACAAAAACATTTTGCAATGTATTAACTTATCGAATCTGTCCTGCTAATTTGTCTTGAAACTGTCTCATTGCTATTTGTTCTTCAATAAAAATAATAATAATAAAAAAGAAAAATACTTCCAAAACAAAACAAAACAAAACAAAAAATAGAAGCATGCCTTTGCATTCCAGTACTAGGGGCCTGCTGAGTTTTACTGGTGCACGATACTGGGAACTCCATGCTAAGACAAAGTGAAACAACACTGAGGTGATGTTTCCAATTTAAATGTCAACAGAAGACATGCTGACAGATTCAGAATCACACAAAGAGAGTTGGTGCCATTCACACTTATTGGAAGCAATAATGGCTGTTGTGAGAAGGGAAAGCCAAGTGGGTGATGTTAAAAACTGTTAGTACTCGCCAGCAGCGAGAAGTTAATCAAGACAGCCCACCCTGTCTTTTAAGAACCACAGTTCACCCGCCACCTCCTCTTCTCCCTCAGGGACCTAGAGTAGTCCCTCTTTCTAGTTTTCATAAGCAGGCTCCACAGGCCAGCAGGAACACTGCTAATTGTTAAACAGCCAGAACTATAAAGCTCGGCAAGTTTAGAGCATATAAACAGCACACAATCCTCTTTAAAATGCCTAGAATTAATGTTCCTAAATGTCTAAATGAAATGCTCCTGTATTTTTTAGCCTCTTTTCTATTTCAGAGCAGCTTTTTCACTAGGCCTAAAACATCCTGACCCATGGGCAAACAGAAGGGGCTTTTAATCTCAGAGATAGCTTAATTTTCAGACCTTGTTCAGGGTGATGGCTGGTACCCTAGAAAAACTGTTACCATAGAGCTAATTACCTTCAAATTTTTGACTATAATATATTACAAGGAAACAAAGTACATTGGTGTTAATTATTATACTTGATGAAGTTATTACTAAATATGACATTCCAGATAGTCAGACATATAAAACAAATATTTTTTCTCTTAAATCAAACTTGACCTCCAATTTAACATATCTGGCCAGAGAAAAACTTAGTTAGAGATAGATCTCAAGTATTTTCAGTAAGCACACCGAAGACACTGCCATAGTTGATAGTATGTTATTAAGAGCAAAATCCACCTGTCTAGTAGGAACCATAAATTCCTCATTCCTGATAAAGGAGTATGTAAAATGTATTTAGACAGTTCTAAAAGTTTAAGTGAACAAGCTGTGCCAGCACCACCCATGGAGTGTGCTAAGCCTGCGATTGAAATGGGTGTGTGGTGGTACACGACTGTAACCCCAGCACTTGGGAGGCTGAAAACAGGATAACTGTGAGTCCCACCTACGTAGTGAGATCCTATACTAAATACTAAAAGAAAGTTTAAGTGACTATCTGAAATGTAATTTTTTATACTTTCTTCTCTATAGGGAATTTTAGCATTTTTCTCAAATTTTTAATGATTATGAAGTTTTCTTTAGAAAGTAGAAAATGAATTTTTCCCTACATTTTCCAAAAGACCTCTGCATACAGTGGTCTTTGATTACATGGGAATTATTAATTGGTTCACACTTATAATTCTTTTACATTATATTTTATTGCATGTGGTATTACCTATGCTTATTTATTTCTTAGGGGAATAACGGGTGTTACTATCACATGTAAAAATAGAAAAGAGAAGTTTCTAGAAGTCACACAATTATAGAGTCAGGTATTTTAATTATTTTCATACACATTGGTATATCACATTCTTAATGGGGCTATATCTTATGGTAAACTGTATTTGGAATTGAGCTATGTGTGACTTACTAGTGGAGATTTATATATCCTTGGGTTTATTACCCCTAATATGTGTTTTCTTCTAATAGCCATATATTGAGAAATTCCACTTAGGTAAACAAGGTACAGAGGGCCAAGGCAAACAGCATCCTCCAGCTGCAGCATTTTGTTCAAGGGTGGACACATGGATTCCTATCCCTACTCATTAGATGCGGTACGACTTTGTACTGGAAAAGGAATTCTGAGTTAGAGGACATTTGGCTGAGGATGGCACCAACCCAGTGAGACTGAGAAGTCAAGAAGAAGAAGTATGACCGAGATGACAGTAACTTTTAAAACAAAAGGTTGTGGAATGCTTCTGATCGTCCAGGCATTGTTTTAATTACTATGAACATATTGATTCCTTCTACAGAGGTGGGTACCACTAAAATCTTGACTTTAGAGCGAGGGTGGTGAGGCACAGGAAATTCAGGAACTTACCTAATGTCATGGAGCTAACACCCAAAGGAGTAAGATCTTGGACACAAGTGATAGGACTCTAGTATCTATGGCCCTAGTCACTAGGCAACAATCATTCATTACCAATTTTTCCTGTAAAAGAATGCTTACTATGGCCAATTTCAAGATATTAATATGATATCATGTGATTTAAAAATTTCTCCTAGATTTAATGATTGTAGAGTTGGTATGAGCTGACTTTTGATACATCACTAGAGCTTAAATACAACCTCTTCTTGGTAAGAGCATAGTTCTGTGGATTTATAATGCTTCTTTTGGGCTGGAGAGATAGAGAGCCTGGCTGTCTAAGGGCCTGCTTGGCAAACGCAAGGACCGGGTCCAAATCCCTGGTACCTCATGTCGCACAGGCCCCAGCCACCAAAACTGGGAGTGGTGGCACACACCTGCAATCCCAGAGCTGGGGAGGCTGAGACAGGAGGATCACTATGAGTCTGAGCTGCATAGTGAGACCCTGTACCAAAAAATATATATAAATAAAAGATTAAAAAAATTACAGGGCTCTTTTTGGTTTAAACCACATTGGTTAGATTTTCTATCATTTGCAACTTTAAAGTCTTAACTTTTACAGAGTTGCTTAAGGTAATAAAGTATTTTTCTTATAAATTGCACTTTGTCATATTACATGAGGTGTGATCAAAGTATACGGTAAATGATTAAATGGAAAATGTTTATCAGGATAAATACATAGTACCATTCATCACACTCAGAATACTCCCTTTTGCTTTGAACACTATTATCCCATCTTTCGCTGAAGCACTGGTAAAAATTACCTTTTGTGAGTCTCTTTAGTTGTGCTGTGGTAGCTATCTCAGTGACCCGAATTCAGTCAAAATGTTTACTGTTCTTTCTCATTTTAACTTTGAGGAAGAGAAAAGAGACACACTGTGGCATTGTACGAGCCTGACTATGTGTTTGAATGGCACTCAGTGGCTGCATTCACTGTTTGATCATGCCTTATAATGACCTTTGCTAAGGAGAATGTCAGAACTGCCTCAGAAATCAGCAAATGCTGTGGGAAATTGTGTTCACAGTAAGGGGGAGAATATTGAGGGATTTAATGGCAATGTATCTTTTACAGTTATAACTGCTTAAAAATCTAAGCATTTACCATATGTCTGGATCACACCTCAGAGGTCCACAACAATTTCATGAGCTAGGCAAATTACTCATATACTTCCCTGCCTTACTCATGTGAAACTATGACTCAAAGACTCCTATATAACAACATGTAAACTGGATTAGGTATGCCCGATTTCAATTTCTTATTTCTGCTACATTTCTCTGGGAAACATTAGGCAGAAGGATTGCTGTGAGTTTACTGAGCTAGCTACATTTTTTTTTCTTACTTTTCCAGAAAAGTAGAACAAGAAACCAAATCATGGTTCACATATCATAAGGTTTGAGGGAGTTAGGGATTTGGTCTCTGTAGTATTGGCTATCTAATTTGTCAGATCCAACACAAAATGGAAAGGTGGGGTCCTTTGTTCAAGTACTACTGAGGATCAAGATGGAGATAGCGCAACATTAAGCTACGTCAAGGTCCTTCTGAGAGTGAGAATCCTATATAACTTCAAGGTCACACACCGATGAAGGTGGCCCTGGGTCTAAGTCACCCAGCAGGTAGATGGCAGAGATGGTGGCTGACCTCAGATCTAAAGTTCCAAAGTCCAAACTGCACCCCTGGACATTAAAGTGTCCACAGAAGCATCTGACACTTTTATGTAGACTTTACTTCAGCTAACACCACAGCTTTGTTTTGTATTGTTTATCAATTTCAAATAAGCACATGAATTTATAGCTCTTTCAAAGACTCCTATGTAACAACAGGTAAGTTGGAAGACAGGTATGCCCGATTTCAATTTCTTATTTCTGCTACATTTCTCTGGGAAACATTGGGTAGAAAGATTGCCGAGAGTTTACTCAGCTAGCTACATTTGTTTTTTTCTTACTTTTCCAAAAAAGTAGAACAAGAAACCAAATTGTAGTTCACATGGTAATTTCTAATTATTCTTCTGCTTGAAGTGCTCACCTTCTCCCATGCCACACATAATGCCCAAAAGCTTCATTGAAAAAATAGGCAACTCTGTATGTCTTGTGAATTTTAAAAGATTAAGTACATTTTTATTTCCCACACAGAATTTCATACCCTCGGTTATTTCATTTTTCACAGAAAAACACAGTCCTAAGTATATCGGTTTCTGGTGAAATTACAATTTTTCCAAGTATCAAGCTCCATCTGCTGAGTTTTATTACTTAGATTCTCACATTCAAAAATCATTATATCACATGAAAATATTTGGTGGTAGATGATAATGAAGTAATAAAAATGGAAAAATTTTATATAACATTTAGAATTAGTACTATGTAGTTTTATATAACATCTGCATTCTAGCACTCAATTTTTGATGATTTTCAAGAAAATAAAAACTCCTACAATAAGCATATTCACATTTAATCTGTGCAAAACAATCAGCAGATAGTTTGCCATGAATAATATCCTAGAAGCAAAGCTCAGTGTAGCCATTGCTTTCAACATTTGTTGACTTGTTGGTTGCTCCAGGCTATTTTATTTTCATTTATGTGTGAAACATGAGAATCTAGGAAGGGCATATTCCAACATGGTTCATACAGCAAAAAATACCAAGCATATAAATCGATATATGATATGCTTTAAGGACAATTTTCGAAAATTTTTAAAAATAACCTTTTTCAAGTACCAGAGATCAAACCCAAGGTCTCACACATGCTTGGCAAGAACTCTATTACTGAGCTATGTTCCTAGAGCTTAAAAAAAAAATGTGTGTATATCTGTGTGTGTGTGTGTGTGTGTGTGTGTGTGTGTCTGAAGAATGAACCCAGGACTCTTGTCTTCCTCCCTCTCTCTCTTTTCTCTTTCTTTCTTTCTTTCTTTCTTTCTTTCTTTCTTTCTTTCTTTCTTTCTTTCTTTCTTTCTTTCTTTCTTTCTTTCTTTCTCTGTCTCTTTCTCTCTCTCTCTCTCTGTCTCTCTTTCCTTTTGGGAAAGGATCTCACTAGTTGTTAAATTACCCAGGTAGGCTTCGGACTTGCAAATCCTCTTGCCTCAGGCTCCCACAGTGCCAGGACTACAGACATACACCACCATGCTTGGCTTTTTACAATTTTTGTTTTAGGGCCAGCCTGATAGCTCAGCAGATTAAAATGCCTGCTTAGGCAAAGTGCAGTGGCCAAGGTTCAATCCCCAGCATGTCATGCCTGCCCAATCCCTGGGGAACACTGAGATGGTGATTGAGACTGCGCGTGGTGGCATGTTCCTGCAATCCCAGCACTTGGGAGGCTGAAAACAGGGGAATCACTGAGTCTGATCTACGTAGTGAGACCCTGGACACCCTGTAGACCCTGCTCTAAATACAGAAAATAAATAAATAAATAAATAAATAAAATCCTTGTTTGGAAACAGGGTCGTGCTATATTGTCCAGCCTACCTTCAAATTTGTGATTCTCTTGCTTCGGCCTCTGGAGAGGTTGGGATTATAGACATGAGTCATCATACCATGCATAGCATTTTAAAAATTGAGTAACGTTCATAAATGTTCACCAAGGAAGTGGTAGCTTTAAACTGGTGGGAGCAACACACCCGCACATGGTTGACTTTTCCATCCCCCATAGAGGCATTACCTGTTCAATCCTGTTCTGCTGCTGGTATTGGAATTGAGAAAAAGCATCGTGAGAAGAAATAATTTCATCCTTTTCAAATCGTTTCTTCACCCCGGCCAAGCCACCAGGCACTGTGCACGTGGTGGATTCCTCCATCACCTGGGACAATTTGAGAAAAAGGAAAATCAGTCTTTACATTTGTAAGAACGGGATTGTCATGTGATTTTTGTGATTGTTGACCATTACCAGAGGTACATTACGAATATAGTAGCAGACACAACCATTTCAGTGGTTTTTACTGAGCTCCTTAATAAAAGTTCTGTTCCTACAATGAAGTCAGAAGAATGTTCAAAATATGGGCTTAATTCTCATTTCAAATAAATTTTGATGCTTGGAGATTAGACCCATTAAAATAAATTTCTCTTCTACTGAACTAGCAGAGCCAGTGCATATTAGAATAATAGGTTCAATTTTTACTCACATTTAGCTGTTGTTAAAATATAAAGCATTTTTATAAGAAAAACACTAAGAATAATTATTAAAGTCGTTTTTTTGCTCCAAAGCTTATTTAAATTATTAAGGATGAACAAAATAAATATTTGAAAACATTAGTTATGTAAGACTATTAATACTAGTAATGATAACAGTTGTTTAAGGCATAGGGCTAAATGAGTATGTATTCTGGTTGTTAATGCTTCCCAGTATTCCATGAGATATGGACACCTTTTATCCAAAATTTAAAGTAAAGAAATGGAAGTTAGGGGAAGTGCAATAGCTTGTTAAGTTTTCCTAGCTATAAGATGAAAACATTGCCACCGAAATTTGCATCACATTTTTTTTGTGATAATCAATGATCTCAAAGAACAGGCAGAAGACACTGATGCATTATTGCTCCAGGACTGGCTCTTCCACCGTGCCTCTCCGAGTGCTCACCGGAAGGTCAGAATCAGGGCTTTAACACTGGGACAATCTGCTCCATCCTTGTCATGTTATAGATGAAAATTCTGATTCTATTACACATCTCTAGAAGCAACTTGCAGAAAAGGAAGAATCCTGTTTGATGTTATGCCTTGCAGGCAGTGCAGAATTAGCTCAGGACTCTGCTTTGGATGAATCAGTGCACACTGCAGCCCAGCAGGCACTCAAGCCCAGATGAGATGACAACTCTTAAGCACATGGAACGCATGCCAGGCCCCTCTCCAGGAAGCTTCCAAGCCTGCTTGCAGGTGGGAGGAGAAACAGCCCTCTTCGAAGCACAGCAGGTCTCCTGAGGTCTGCTGTAGCCCTGACATAACCCTGGAAGTCTAAGGCCTTGAAATTGGAGGCCTGGGAGCTAAGACTCCCAAACCATGGAATGAGGGCACCTGGGATTCTGGAACATGCAGTTTCTCAAACAGACTAAAAATACAGCATTTATTTTAGGATTTGATTCCCCTATTCTAGAATTTTGAAGACTGAACTGTTATGCGGGATTATCTGAACCTAGTGAATATTCAACTGGCTGAATTACTGAGTTAATAATTACCTTTCCTCATGTCTGTGGACTAATGGATATTTCAGAAAATTCTCCATGAAAGAAATGATAATGTATATCTATATCCATACCTATCTACATTAGATATGCATTTTATCAAATTCTATAACATATTTAAGCTCTAATC
This sequence comes from Ctenomys sociabilis, assembly GCA_004027165.1. Lineage (NCBI taxonomy): Eukaryota > Metazoa > Chordata > Mammalia > Rodentia > Ctenomyidae > Ctenomys > Ctenomys sociabilis. Next base: position 17,285 of record PVKA01022571.1, on the reverse strand, counting down.
AATTACCACAATTTGGTACATAAAGGTCATCAGAAGGTATGTCTCTTGAAATTTAAGAAAGAGTAAATAAGTGGAGGGGTGAATTAAGGCCACATTATTTCTTTTAGTCCACCTACTTCTTAATTTACATAAGGGGTCTCCCTGACTAGATGATATCCTTTTTAAGGAGAACCTTATTGTTTCAAACAACTATAAGCAGCATAAAATCATTTGCAAATCAATCTGGTAAGCCTCAGTAATTATGTTACAAACTGCATACTTTTGTAGTAAGCACATTTTTGCAAAAACACCAATTAGCATTTTTGGACAGGTTGCCTCCCTTTGAGCACATGAATTAAACCCCAGATATACCCACTCCTCTTCTCTAGCTTTGGTTTTAGGAGTTGGACCACATCCCAAGAGACAAGTGTGTGCAGCTGGTTATTTTTCGCAGTACCACCCAGTCTACTTCTGTGGCTCCACTATTACCAGACACAACAGCATCTTTCTAGCTGAGAGAAGGGCTTTGCCATGTCAGAGGTCGTACTAAGGGACCGTCGGGCTCAGCTTTTGCAGCGAGGTCTACACAGGGGTAAGCTCGGGACCTGCCCAGGGGCAGCTAGGGGCCATGGCTGCAGTGCCCCTCCCTGCTCAGAGGAGGTCAGTTGTGGGCTCTTTGCCTGTTTAGCACTGTGCTTTACTCACTTTGAGGGAGCTGGGACAGAATATCCAAAAAAGAGTTTTATTCTGGTTCATGTTTCACTTCATAGTTAACCGGCTCCAAGGCGATGTAGCATAGCACAGGGGGAGGGAAAAGGGGTCGCTGCTTACTTGATAGGGCCAGGAAACAGAAACTAAGGAAGGAGCTGGAGAGATGAACCCTACTCTCCACTGATGGCCGTTTCCAACCAGAGTCCGCCTGTTGTTGGTCATTCAGCTCCAGGTTCTCACTACCCACTCGCATCCCCAAAGGCTCTCCTCCAGGTGCATGTGGTTGTATGGGGCTCACTAGATATAAACCTTTACATTCTGTTTCTGGTGCCTAACAGGCTCATGCACATCTTTTTATGCAAAAGGCAGTTATTCCATCTCTAAGAGTTATCAAAGTTTTTAACAGTCCCAGCATTTCTGAAAAGTACAAGTCCAAAATTTCCTGAGAGTTAAGGGACATTCTCAGCTGTGAGCCCCTATAAATATCAAAAAGGAGTTAAGTGCTTCCAACACACACTGGCACAGGGTAAACATTTCTATAACAAATGGAAATAGTGATATAAAAAGCAATGAGAACAAAGCAAGGCAGAATCCCAGCAGGGTAAGCATTGGCTCTGGAGCAAAATGTGAGAGGGCACTAAGAGTGGTGTGGGTGCCCTGCCCCCACAGCGTTGTTGGTGATTTAGCCCTTTGAGCTCTCTCTTGGGCGGCCTTGCTCACTTTTTTTTTTTTTTTTGTCCTGGTTTATTCTGTAATTAGAAAACTAAATCCTTGGACAGAAATTGAAGGGCGGGCTTAGTCTTCCTCCTCGTCATCCCCAGCTCCAGCCCCACCCTGGCCCTTCTTTGCATTCTTCCTCTTCTCGTGGCCTGGGCGGCCTCTCCCGTATGGGGAGCGCAGGGAGAAGTCGATGATCACCACCTGCTTGCGGACCCTGATGTGGCATGGGCGGACGAGCACACGGGCGTTGCGGACGGACTTGGCAACCCAGATTGAAGACCTGAGTCTGCAGGCCCCTCTCCAGAAAGTCCTCAATTCTAGGCCCAGGATGCAATCCAGCTTCATCTTGCCCGCATCCAGCACCCAGATGCAGACAAGTCACTGCAGGAGAGCATTGCCTTCAAAGAGACGCCGTGAATCCTTTTCATCCAGCGTTAGCAACTCCTGGGCAAACTTGCGGATCTTGGCCAGAATGAATCTGACCCTCCAGACCTCTCACTTGTTCCGGAGCCCATACTCGCCAAGCAGCTTCAGTTCTTGGTCATGGTGAGACTTCTCGAAGGGCCTCCGCGGGGTTACATAGGTTTTACGACAAACCCAGCTCCTCGCCACCGGCATGCTGGCTCCGTGTGCCCGGCTGCGCCAGACAGCCGATCTTCACAGCTGAAAGGGCCCTTGCTCACTTCTGTTGAGCTTCCTCATGCAGTCCATGTTCCTGGCTTATCCGGCTTCGTAAGTCCCTGTTGTACTTTTGGCTTTCCCCTCACAGCTTTCCACATTGCCCTCTGAGGAGCACAGCGCCTGTCATCCATGGTCTTCCTCTGAAATTGGGGTGAAAACCTCCTAGACTCCATAGCTCCTTCACTGTGTGTGCCTGTGAGACGAGCGCCGTGTGGATGATACCGACATCTGGCAGGAGCGCGAACAGTAGCCATGCTCCCTCACATTGCGGCTGGAGAGTCTTCCATGAACCTGGATGACTGACACCGAATTGAATCCGGATCAGTCAGTTCCAGAGACAGCTGTTCTTAGGCTTTTGTGTGTTTGCCTTTAACCAAGAATCGAACTCAGGACCTTGTGCTTGACCTTGAGGCATATCTTCTGCCCTAGGCGAAACTGCTCTGGAGCAGTGTGTCCTGGGTCTTTCTTCTCAAGGCAGTCTTTCGCTTTTACATTTATGTTTTATTTTATTTTATTGCCATACTGGGGATTGAATTTGGGTCCTTGTGCTTGCCAGGCAGGCAATGCTTTTGCTGTTTTTAGCCCGTAAGAAGGTGAAGTCTTGGGCCGGGGAGACAGCTCAGTAGAATAAGAACTTGTCTGGCAAGCGTAGGGTTCTGAGTTCAATCCCTGGTACCACACACACACACAAAGATGAGGTCTTGCTGATTCTTGACATAGCCTTTAAGCACCCCCCCCCTTTTCCTTTATGTATTTAGCACAGGGTCTCACTACACAGCTTGAATGCATAGCGATCCTTCTGTTTCCAGCTTCCGCAGAGCTGGGATTACTGGCATGTGCCACCATACTTGGACTCGGTCGCCAGTTCAGTGCACCCCGCAGTGTGCAGGACTGGGGATTGAACCCTGGTCCCTGCTCTTGCCAAAGCAGACACTTAGTCCACTGAGCTGTCTTACCAGCCCTCATTTTCCTGATCCAATATTCAGCTTCTTTTTAATGTTTCTCTGTCCAGAAATCAAGCTATTCTCTTCCCTGTCTTGGTAGGCTCTATCTTTCTAGCAAAACTGAAAACTTTTATTATCTATGTATTTATTTGGTACAGGGTCTAGCTATGCAGCTCAGACTCATAGTGATCCTCTGTTCCAGGGCCAGCAGAGCATGAGGTAGTGGGGATTGGACCTGGGTCCTTGTACTTTTCCTGACAGATGCCTAGACCACCATGCTATCTCCCCAGTCCCTAACTTAAAACTTTTAAAATGGGCTATTTCCTCTTAATTGTCAATATAAACGCGGCTAAAGGACCTGACAGAATCCATACAGTAGCCCAAGTATCAGGCTGCCTTTAAATTTCTTCGATCATACTAATTGGTTCACTGGCCTTATTCTCAGTTTCCTGTACTTATTTTAGGACATGGAAAAAGTAGAAGAGTTTTCTTCAGGGCACAATACATATGGCCTGGACTCTACATGCCAGTAGTGTTCTTATTTCCAGCTGAATCCTCCTGAGTCTGGTCTTGATAGTCTGCTTTGTTACAACTTTCCGACCTTCTGAGTTCTGGTCAGAATCACCCCTTGAGCTCAATTTGTTGCATTTCACAGCTACTTCTCCAGCTGGAATCTCCCAAGCTTTCTAAACTCCCCAGAGAACCAGTTCCCAAGGCTTTTGAACTACATAGCATCATAACAGCAGCTCCATTTCTCCATTATCAACACCTGTAACACTTAAAGTTCACTAGAGGAACAGATTGAATATGAAGTACATATGATTATATTAAAGATTTGTAAAATAAGCTTATAATGATCAGCTATGAAATCAGGAGATCAAGGTGAAAGAATACAAAATAGTTTTCTGGAAGCTGGACACCCGCAAGATCTAGTCAAAGGTCATAGGCATGGAGCTAACTGTAGAGTCTGGTGGGGATTTCACGTTGGAAGGCTGAAGGATCTCTCCCAGAAGCCCGAAAGAAGTGGAGATGAGTAGCCCAGGCAATGATGAAGACTGGAACTTCTCCTTTTTATTCCATCCAACTGCAAGTCAGTGCCACCTACACCCAGGTGGGTCTTTCTTTGCTCCTCAGTTTGCAGCCTACCTGGCAGTCATCCACAGACAATCTGCTAGATGGTTTTTACTCAAGGCAAGTAGGCATATCACACATAGTATTTTGAATATACCAACTAACGGATGCTGTTTAATGACCACATAACAGACAGCACTGTGTCAAACCTTTTCACATTTACCTTATTTGGTTTCTTATTCTTTGTTTTGGAAATAAGATTTGGAATCTATTCTACATGTCAATAATAACAAGTTAATTTAAATACCTAGCACTTAAACTTAGGTAAAAATATAGCACAGACATCAATTTTGTTTACTGAGAGCTCTTGGCTTAATGGAAATAACAACTTTGTAAGTTAGACAGATAATGAGTCTGTTGTAGGCAACTGAGTTAGGTGAAAATATTATGGACAGTCACATAGAGCTGGGTCTTGGAAGGAGCTAGTATGGATGAGAAGATGCCTTGCAGCAGTGGGAGAGAAGGGTATGTACTTCCTCTGTGGAGCAGGCTTCAAGACACAGATAAAACAAATTCTTCCACATACCTTTCTGGGGATGGACATGAGGGACTGATATTCGAAATAGTCTCCATCAACTTGAGAAAGCCAGGAAGTCACTAACCCAGCCCCCTACAGGAAAAAGCCCTTGCTCTGTATTCATGCCTGCTTGCCAGGTGACTTGCTTCCTCATTTGATCCCAATTTGATCAATTTTACCTGAGCAATTATGCTTGTAATCTTATTGGTTGACCATAGTTTTGTCCCACCTCATGCCCACCTAATAAGTTTCCATGTTTCTCACATTGAACTTGCCTAGTCTTGTAAATTTGCTTTATAAAACTCCCTGGAAAAAATAACTTCTTTGTGACCCACTTGGGTCCCCTTCTGCTCCTCTCTGGGACAGAAGCTTTCTTTCCTCCAATAAATATATTCTGCTCTTAACCTCCATTGGTCCTAAAATTCATTCTTCAATTTTAGAGAGCACGAATTCGTGCCAGATATCTTTTAGGTTGGACGTCTCTCCTCCACCCCACCCCGTATATCAATTCTAACAAGACATTGAGCTGGAGTTATGGAACCTCCATTTTGTATGCTGAACATAGCAATATATTTTACACAGATATATTGTGAGTGTTAAAAAGATAAAGGGAATAAAATAACAGCACAGAATGACATTTTAATTCATTGCTCAACAAACATTTCTTCCCCTCCCCAACAAAGTGCTATTTGATTGGATGTGAGATAGAGATTGATCTTTGCTAGTTATCTACATATGAATAAAATATTTTAAATTTACCTTGTGTTTAAATTGGTATGTTCCAGATTTTGTACTTAAAATAGTTGAGTTCATTGTGTAGACAGAGAATTAGTCACATGTAGTTTTGATAATTTTTTTTTTATGTAAGGGTTGAACAAACATTTCATGCAATTAAACAAGGCAGCTTCTTGACTACATGAGACAGTTGTTTTTCCTTGTATATATTCAATAAGACTCCTCTGAGGTGACAGATACACATTTCTTTACCACAATATTTGCTTAAAGTTAAAACCAAATTGGATACTTTTGAGTAAGAAATGCCGTCTTGCATGAGAGACAAAACTGAATTCAGTTCAAAGATTACTGATGTTAAACAATCAGGAACTTTTCTTGACTTATTGTATAATCTCCTAAAAGTAATATTATCTCAGAGTTTTGGTCTTTAAAATGAGCAGAAAATAAAAGGAAAACCCAAAGTTTATGAAGGTTTTTTGTTGTAAAATGGGAAGAATGTAAAAGGAAATTAAGAAGTATATGAAATTCTTGTGGTTTTCAGGTTAGCACTGATTTTTGAGTTTTATATAAAATGAGAGGATTAATTTACCTCTTTGTCCATTCTAAGCCTTTTCTGTGTATTACAAATTATGCCAGTGCCAATTTGTTTGTTACCATAATGAGAACCTGGAAGGATCTAACTCTTCCTAAATGAAAGACGGGTTACTAAACAATCAATCTTTAACCAGAACAATCAAATAAGCTGTTTTCCCAAAAAAAATCCTTTCCCCAGTACAGAACACGAATTTGCAATACAGTTCCTGAACCATCCAGCAGGGGGCACGCTCTAAGAAGACTGGCTGGAGGCATTGTGATGCTAATTGTTTTGCAAGTTACTGACTAGTGCCACTTCTATACATTTGTTCCAAATCCGTGGTGTGTCTATAATGTATTTTAGTGACTATGTAAAAACTCAAGTGTCACCTAGAATTGCAGTGTTGTTAATGAGTTTGGTACAGTCATCTTTGTCTCTAAATAATTTGTAAAGAATAATGTTGAGTAGGTGTTTTAAAATATTACATCTCAGGCTCATTTCTCTCTCTTTCTCTCTCTCTCTCTCCTCCCTCTCTCTCTCTCTCTCTCCCCCCTCCCCTCCTCTCCCTCTCCCTGTCTCTCTCCTTCTCTGTTTCTTTCTCTCACAGGTATGCACACTCAAATACAACATAGTTAATGTGGATAATGTAATTATATTACATTCTTCTATTCCATTAAGCTGAAGGGTACAGAATCCAGAATGCAGCAAATTCTTTTGAATGCGACTTTCTTATACGTCGGCTCTGAAAACTGGTGGTCTGACTGAACCTGCAATTTCCTATAATCATAATTGGTTTAGCAGAGTGCCTACATAGCTAATCTCTCTCATTTCTATGTTGATTAAGCCTCTCTTAATGGATTTAGTGCGTACAGAGAAAAGCAAAAGAAATACTGCCAGAGAATTTTAAATGAACCACATATGAGACCAATGAGGGTAGCAGCAAACTCCCATTATTAAAATTTGAAACTAATTCCCAGTCTTCCTGAAGAGAGCAGCTATAGGTTAAGTGATAATGGAGGCAATAATAACGCATTACACAGTGCCTTATGGCTAGCTCATAAGTTGTCTCCTTGATTCCTCTCCAAGACCCTATGTGGCAGGGGATATTCCCGTTTTTCAGTTAATGAAACTGAAATTTAGAGAGGGGTGAGGAGAGTAAACAGTTTAAGTTCACATAACCAGCACACAGCACAGGTGATGCTCACATTCAGAGGTCTGAGTGTGACTTGTGGTTGTTCCCCTCTTTTGACTTTATCGCACGGCCTAGTATTACTCTTGCCTTGCATGAGTGAGGTGCGTCTTTGGATAAACAGCAGCTAAACAAAAGCGTCAGCTTACGTTCGCTGAGAAGCTGTGGCCGTCGCGCCTGGAAACAGCTGCTTGGTACCTCGCCATCCGCTCCTTCAGGGACACCACTTCCTGAAGTCCCCAGTCGTCCCCGCTCACAGCAGCACTGTCTTCGCGCTTAGTAGGGCCGACGGTCACTGAAAGACAACAGAGCATGCTCAGCTATGTGTTAAGCTTGCAAAAGAAATAGGGTCACCTTATAAACAGGAAAGGCATTAAAAAGAAACTAGTATCGGGCCAGTGAGATAGCACAGCGAACTCAGCATCTGTTGAGGCAAGCGCAGCGACTGGGGTTCGATCCCCAGCAACACAGGCCACGCCAGCCCCACCCCCAGGTGTGCTGAGCCAGCCACAGAGACCCAGTGCGGCCACTGGAGATCTATGCCTATAACCCGAGCCCTGGAGAGGCTGAAAATAGGAGGACCACCACGAATCCGAGCTGCATAGTGAAACCCTGTACCCTGTAACAAATACATTAAAAAAATAAAATGCAGTATAAAAAAATATCAGACCATAATGTGAGATGCCACTTTCTATGCTTTGCAGTCACCCTCTTTTCTTCAAACTTTCAAACAAAGCTACTAGTTGAATGTATAGGAGCAAATGTTTATGTAAAATTAAAAAATCATACCCCCTTCTACCTCTGTAATTATTACAATGGGAAATATCTATATCTATATCTATATCTATATCTATATCATCTATATCTATATCTATATCTATATCTATATCTATATCTATATCTATATCTATATCTATATCTATATATAATGTTTAAAGTAAATATTCCTCAAACATTCTGCCTTGTAATTATGCTGGCACCGAACTTCTCTAGCAATCTGATGAGGCGGGTGCTATTAGTGTCTCCAACTTAGAAGGAAATCCCAGACATCGGGACTGCACAGTGTTGGTGGCAGTTTGAATATGCTTAGACTAAATCATTAGCAATTCTAGAAATCATTCTTTACTTCTCTCCTTGACCCCCAACTCTAAAAGTAACAGGTTTAGCTAAGCTATGTGAGTGCTATGAGAATTTATAGGCTAGGGAACATCTGCCTTTATTTATAGGTGTATAGGTTACATAAGAAGAAAGTAATAATAATATTGAAATGAGCTTTGTCATCACTCCTTGCAGAAAGTCTGATTTTTCCCCCCATTTAAAACAACTACCTGGCAAAAATGTAGGGTAGTAGCAATTATACAACTGGAAAACATCAGAATATTTATCTGTTTACACAATAATAGTTGATAGATCTTAGAAACTCGAGTGTTTAACTCAGAATAATTCAATCCTTTTAGACATAAGGAAACATATGCCTAGATACTTTTTCCCATTGGATAAAACTGAGGCATATGCACAAAGAAGGTAATTACGGAGGACCTCATTGTAACATGATTCTACATTGTTATGTAGCTTATATGTGCTGGGGTTTTCTTGTTTCATTTATAGGTTCTCACTATGTATAATTTTAGTTGATGGTTTACTATTTGCTTTAGGTGATTTTTATTCTAAAATCATTTCAAGAGCTCTTTGTTGGACCAATGAGTGAATGGCATAGGTGTGTGCATGTGTGTGTGTGCGTGTGTGTGTGTGTTTATGTGTGTATTCACGGCTATATTCTCATTGGTCCATGCACTGCCTGTCTTTCATTGTCATGAACAGTAGTATCCGGGACTCATGGGTAGGGCTTTTCAGTATAGCGTTATCACTTGGGTTGGTGTGATAGAATCACTGTGAACCAAGGTTCCAAACAGCCAGGTGGCAGAAAGCTAGGCCACGTCCTGCTTCTCTTCCACCCTCAGCCTCCACACTGAACCACCATCAAGGACTGTTCATCTTTTTTGCTGGTATCTTCAAGGTTCAGATATGCAACGACAATCGAGAACAACGTCTATGTCTCAGAAAAAAATTAAAAATTATTTGCATTGTGTTTCATACAGATTTCTCATTCAAATAATCATGTGTTTTAATTAAAACTGTAAACTAGTTTACTTCACATGTTATCAAAAATGCAAAATATAAAGGAATAAGAAGTATTTTGGGAACACTATGATTGTACAATACTGGTAAATTCTCAGGAACAAATATTAGGTAGCTTTGAAATTCACTTCTTATTCACATTTTCTATCCATACAAAAGTCTGCTACTTCAGTTGATTCTGATTTTTAAAGAGCCACACAAATCACCAAGACATTTCCACATGGTAAAGAAAATATATTTTTATGTGTCCATGTGGATTATCTCTTTAGATAAATTATGTTCTTGCTTTATCATGAATGAACTCTTCACAGTTTTAACTGAATATGCCCCTTAAACAATTTTTACATTAATATACAAATTTGATTTTGTATACTATGCCAAAGTGTTGTTCTTCTATTTATTTTCACAGAAACTCAGCTTATTTTAACCAAAATTTACACATAATATTTATTTTCCAACTATTAAATTGTTACTGTATTTCAAGGTTTTGGAAATACCAAAGGTTATAATTGAAGAAATCAATGGCTTCAGTTTTTAGGTATTCGGATTCCATCACTTAGGTCTTTCAGCATGATCATGCAGAAAGGCTAAACATTTAATGTGCCATCTCCCCATTTACTTTTATTTTTCCTCCATCAGGGGAATCCAGGAAAATCACCTGAGCTAAAGAGTTCTATCCATGTTTTCTTTTCCTTCTCTTTCTTTCTTTCTTTCTTTCTTTCTTTCTTTCTTTCTTTCTTTCTTTCTTTCTTTCTTTCTTTCTTTCTTTCTTCTTTCTTTCTTTCTTTCTTTTTCTTTCTTTCTTGTTCTTGTTGTTGCTGTTCTTCTTTTTCTTTCTTTCCTTCCTTCCTTCCTTCCTTCCTTCCTTCTTTCCTTTAAAATATATTTGGTTGTTACAGGGTCTTACTACACAGCTCACACTCTTGGTGATCCTCCTGCTTTCAGCCTCCCAGCGCTGGGACTTCAGGCATGTGCCACCATGCCCAGACTCTGGACAGCTGGCTCACCCAGGGGGAGGGCCTGGTGTGGCATGTGGTACTGGGATCAAACCGCAGTCCCTGCACTTGCCTAAGCTTGCCTAAGCAGGCTCTTTAGTCCACTGAGCTATCTCACCAGCCCCCATATTGTTCTTCTCACCTTTATCTGTTTCTTGGAAAAAAAACAATGTGGCGATTCCTCTTGGTTTACTCTGGAGCTCACCCATATGCCCCCAACTTGGTGCAGACAAAACCTGATATGAAGTTTTGCGGCTGACAGGGTAGCCTTTCCCCGAGGGATTCCGGGGAAGAAGAGAACAATGTGAAAGATTCAGCCTTAGAATGCACTATCCCATAAAAATCTGGGTGAACTTGATTTGAAGAGCAGTGCCATATGAGTCTAGAATTTATTTTAAAGAGAAAGGAGACAGGAGAAGAAATGAAGAGGCCTGCCACCACCCAAAATCTGGTGAAAGTACTCAGTATGTAAACAAGAGGAGAGGAAACAGGTAAAAAACTGAAGTGCTCTGTAGAAAGGAAAGATAGAAAAGTAAATTTTCTGGGTGCCTATTTTTGAAAGCGTTATAAATATTAATATCACAAAATGATGTCATTAGAAATTTCCTGTCTCAAGTTTGCAAGTAAGTCATTCTGCATATGAGTAAACAAAATCCAAATAAATTCAATAGGCTCTGCTAAATCTCCAGTGAACAGCATGGCTGTGCGTTGTGCTTTATGGCCAGATGCCCCTCCAGAGACTGATGTATTCATAAGTGGCTTTGGGGAGGTGACTGGAATGTGATGGTGATATCATTAATGGCTTAGTTTGCTGATGGGTTTACAGTTAAATAATTGGGAGGTGGAGCTGGCCAGACAGCTCAGTAGATTAAAGCACCTGCTTAGGCAGACTCAGGGACTGGGTTTTTGCCCCCGGGGCAAACGGAGAAGGTGATTGAGACCGGGTGAGGTGGTGTGCATCTATAATCCCAGCATGTGGGAGCCTGAAAACAGGAGAATCATTATAAAACCCATCTGTGTAGTGAGACCCTGTAGAAACTGTACTAAATGCATTTAAAAAAAAATTGGGAAGTGAAGCCTGGATGGAGGAGTGGAACACAAGGCATCTATTGCTCTCCTTCTCCCTTGAGCACTCTCAGCTTCCTGCTACCACGCTGTGAGCTCTTTCTTCTCTGCTAGGCCACCAGCCAGCCAGCTATGGTGTGAAACCTCTACAAATTGTGAAGCCAGGTGAGATTCTCCTTCTCGTAGTTGTGGATATCTGGTTGGTAGTTTGCCTGACAAATTAGAAAGTGACTCAGACACTATTTAGAATCTATCACACCTAAACATACAATGCCTTTATGCATTGTTTTTTTGCAAATAATTTGTAAGCTGTTAAAAATATTTTTTTGTGAAATAAAATACATCACATAAAGTAGAAGTAATATCTTTAAGTAATTTGCAAGAAAACAAAATACTAAAAATTGCAATCTGTGATCATGACCATAGTCAGATGTAAAAGAGAGACATTTCTTTGATAAGGATTCTGAAATTCTGATGGAAAAGATTTATGCTATAATTTTTTAAAATAAAAATGCTTGTATGATACAAATAAATCCAACTTATTATCACTAGCTTCCTCCTCTTCCTCTTCCTCCTCCTCCTCCTCTTCTTCCTTCTTAGTATTTCAGCAGAAGGAATTAAATCAGGGAGTGCTAATCTGAATCCTAACCCTTTCTGATTTTCTTTTGTTTTGCTTAAAATTTTACATATGCACTCTACGCTTCCCTGGCTGGACTTGAGCCTCCCATACTCCTGCTCCAAGTTCCTAAGTGGCTGGAATTACAGACTCGTACCATTAAAACACACCTACTTTCTCAAATCACAAAACACTGTGTGACTAGAATTCTATTTTCCAAAGCTTCAAACATGAATTTTTTTTACCATTAAAATAACTAAATCAATCAATCAATAAGTTTCCCAGGTACAGAAATTTATTATGAGAGTTCTTGTTTAAATCATTTCTAAAAAGCACAGTGACAGAGCATGTATAAGTAAAATTTTCCTCCTCTTTTGAAAAATCATTCACATATCAGCAATCAATCAAGAAGTGACTGCATAGTTACCCTTCAGTGTTTTCTTGGAGGTGGTAAAATAATAGTTCTTAGATGTCAGAGACAAAAAGCCATGAAGCATAGTCAGTGTAGCTAACATCATCTGGAACTTTCTAAATTCACAACTTCCATTATTTAAAATAGAACTGGGAACAGTTACAGATTGATATTACAAGGTATTTCAGAAGGGTCACTGCATGCTTATTTTCAACCATCCTAACTACTTCCTTCAGGTATTTCAAACTTGGAATTAAGTGGTGTATAAAGATGATATAATACATATCATCAATATCCATACAATATTAAGAAGTGACAAGCCCATTCTTATATCTCACAAACAACTATCTAAAATTCTGAAATAAGTTATAAGTATAGCCCTAAGAACTTCAAAGAGAAACAATTTGTTAATGAACATCAATAGCTTGATACAGCAGTATATTTCTCAAAATTATATCAGAATAAGAAAAGGGCCATGCAAAAGATTTCTAAAGTTTCAAGGATCACAAAACCAAGTACTCTGTCACTAGATTATTTTTAAAGCTATCTTTTAAACCATCTCAAGAGTCTTGATAAAATGATAGTTTGCCCAAGCTTGAACTTTCCATCCTTGGGCCAGCCAAATAGCTCAGTGGATTAACGCACTTGCTTAGGCAGATGCAAGGGCCAGGAGTTTGATCCTTGAGCCTGCTGTGCTGTCCCCACCCTGTGGGTGCACTGAGACAGAGATTGAGACTGGGCATGGTGGTGCAGGCCTGTAATCCCAGCACTTGTGAGGCTCTAAAAGGAAGATCACTAGAGTCTGATCTACACAGCGAGTACTGCCTCAGCCACCCAGTGTGCTGAGCCTACAGTTAAAAGCCACCTCACCTGGTTACATTTTTAAACCTTTATTTTCTTTTACTATTTTCTGAATGTGGTAGATGTATTCCCATACTATAGCTGTAGATAAACCCATTTTAAAAGAACAATTCCCATCAACATAATTGACATTATTGTGTGATACAGCTACTTTCTCTTATTTCAATGAGAAGAAAGATTTGTACTAAAAGTGTTTGGACAGGATATCATGTCTGTGTCTTGCACTATGAATAACCAATATGAGGACAACAATATGCAATGTATTAATTATTAAAACTGTCCTACTAATTGGTTTTGAAACTGTCTCTTTGCTATTTGTTTCTCAACAAAATTAATAAAAAAGAAAAGAAAATGAAAGACAACTATTAAATATGCAACACTTCACAATTACCTTACACTAGTATTGTTCAGAGATTTTTGGAATCATTAGAATCTCTTTTCTTTTCTATCCAACATAGATTATGCAAAAGTCTGTAAAAAAAAGTAGAAAATCTTTGAATTTTTTTTTCCAATACTCTTTTTAGTACCTGGATCAGGAATCTAACATTAGTGCTGTCCAGTTTTCTACTGGCCAAAGTGGAATCAGAAGTGAAGACTGTTGCAAGAGCAGAAAAAAGAACTAGAGATAGTGAATATTCAGCAGGACTAGTTTATAGATGCTTTGTCACTGTCAGCCATGTGGATGAGTCACGGCCATTGCTTGACCAATTTGCTCTCCGTGACAGCCTGAGAGAATGCTTTCTCTCCATGTGGCTCTTAGGCACACTCTACATCATGAATCACTTACCTCTGTGGCCCATAATCTCCTTGATCAGAAAATTTGGGACACTCCTGAGTAACAGGATGTTACAATACAGGGTAAATCATGAGGGAATTTGATTGATCTTGGCAGATACAAAAGTTACATTTCTTGTTATATAGATCTTGCTTTATCTTGGTCTTAACCATGCAGTAGAAAAGTATAAACTTGAGGAATAAGAAGTAAATCCATATTAATATGCTGACCTGTAAAAGGCCCAAGTCAACAACTTCTGACATTGCCAGTTCTGTGGATAACCCACTACTATTATTGACTACTGCACTATATTGGATTACTTTGCTGAATTCATGCACCTATAATATATGAATGGCAATGGAATACTCATCTCTGACAAAACTAAACAAAAAAGGGGAATATAAATAAAGGACCATTTTGGAGTGAAAAAATATATATCTGTATATACAAAATAGTTAGGATAGGTATACAGCTACTTTCTCTTAGTACAGTGAGAAGAAAGATGTATACTAATAGTGTTTACACAAAATATCATGTCTGAATCTTGTACTCTTAATAACTACTATGAAGACAACAATATACAATGCATTAATTATTGTAATTGTCCCACTACCCTGTTGTGAAACTGTCTCATTGGTACTTCTTTCTCAATAAAATTAATATAAAAAGGCATTTAGAAGAATTAAATGCACCTTGATGTTAACTAATAGAATAATATACTCTACAAAAAGAAAATCAACAACATTAGCAAGAATATGGAAAAAGATGGCAAAAGTGAAAAACAGCAAAATCTGAACTACAAGCATCACAATGAGACATCTGGGAAACAGGCAGAACAGATGAGATATAATAGAAGAATTATATTGTTGAAAATGAAATTTAGGCATAGAACAAAAATATTTTCCATAACTCAGTATGAAGTTAAACACAACAATATATTGGCAAATACTTGTTAACATTTCAAGTTTAAGGAAAAGGAAAGTGCTACAATATTTTAGACAGGAAGAGTTTTTAGACAAAGAAACAGCATTCAGATGCCTTTACAGTGTTTCTTTAGAACCCTCGACACTGAAGGGAATTAGAGAATGAACATGTTTTCTTGAAATTTTAGGTTTGTGGAAAAAGAATTTTTGTATGGATTTGAGTTGACAACCATGTTAAAGGCAGCAAAATGTCAAACATGGGCTGTACAATAATAAAAAAAACAGCTGAAAAAGAAGACAAAGCCTCAAAAATAACAATATATGGTATTCAATATATGGTACACACCAAGGCAAATGTTTTCTGTTATTCAGGTAATCATAAAACAAACTTTCCACTTAAAGAGGAAAATAAATAAGCTCAACCATATGTTATGGGGAAGGAATAAACCTAAAGTAAAATAGAATTTAAAAAGAAAATACTGAGCCAAAAAATACCAGGCAGATTTAAATGAAGAAAGGTTATTACGACTATAGTCCATTCAGGCAAAGGATCCATAAGAACAAATTATACTTAGTGAGCTAGGGGACCGTTCTATTGTTATCTTCCTACTATGAAGCCATAACAATTGTACAACACTACATGCTGATTAGGATAGTACAGAGACATTAAAAAAGCCATCGACAATAAAAACGAGAAATTCCATCTTCAACAGGTGAAATTGCAAAAACAAATAATTCAAAGTATATAATATATAACATTTATTTTCACATATTTATTCATTAATCTTCATTATGTATTACTTAAACGAAACAAAAGACTGTCCTCTAAAAGCCTTTAGTCTAGTGAGAAAGAGACAGAGAGAGAGAGAAAGAGCCAGAGAGAGAGAGAGAGAAAGACAGAGACAGAGAGAGACAGAGACACAGACACAGAGAGACAGAGACAGAGAGAATCATAGCATGATATTTTGCTGGTTTGTACTAGGTGAGATGGGGCCGGGATGCACATAACGTCCCTGGAATGGCAATGGGATCTGTGTTGGCAAAGCATCCAGAGAAGAGGAAAGTCTGTGCTGAATCACAGAATTGGGTTGGTCACGTGAATCTATGTAAGAGAGAAAGCCGTAGAAATGACGTAACTGGTGCATTACTGAGAAATTGTATGTGGGAAGCTAGGAAGTGATTTTGTGGAAAACCTTAAGAGATCCTAGCCGTATACCATACAGCAAACAGAGTACCAATTAGGCTAACATTGAAGTATTTTTTAAAGTGATGAAAATCTTTAGAGAAATGTAACCAGTTTACAAAACAATACCAATTGGATTTTCTAAATTCAAAAATTCAAAATAGACAATCTTTTAAAAAATTACAGAAGAAAGGGGGAACTGATATGGAATAATTGTAATATGTGGGCTACAGTAAATAAATATTAATTTTCAATTATTAGTGACATCTCAGAAAAATGCTAATATGTTGAGATATAGATAAAATACTTGAACAATGATTCACGAGTGAAAAAAATCATAGTACATACTTCCAAAGGACATTCTGTGTGTCAAACAATAGCCCACTGAATGCTTTAATCACCCTTGAGGGAGAGACTGCTTGAACATCTCCACCTAATAGATAAGAAGATAGAGATGTGGGACGTGGCATGCCTGATTGCTTCTGAGCTTGAAGGAAGGCTGTGCATTCACTCTCCAAGCTCATGGCG
Organism: Ctenomys sociabilis; assembly: GCA_004027165.1. NCBI lineage: Eukaryota > Metazoa > Chordata > Mammalia > Rodentia > Ctenomyidae > Ctenomys > Ctenomys sociabilis. The sequence continues at coordinate 607 of PVKA01022571.1, read as the reverse complement.
CAGCTCCCATCCTACACTGTTTCCTAAGAAGCACAGGAGTCTAGAATACAGCTCCCCCACCCTGCAACAGGGGAAGGTAAGTTCAAACGAGAAAGAGATGCCTTTTTCTGTTGTGAACTGGTTAAATTCTGTATATAATAAAAATATATTTAAAATCCTATATGGTTTGTCTAGCATATAAACTTAACTCCCAATAATTTATTTAAGAAATAAAGGTAGGGCCAGCAGGATAGCTCAGCAGACTAAGCCCCTGCTTAGGCAAACGCAGGGACCAGGGTTTGAGCCAGGGCATCACATGCCACACTGGAATCCCAGAGCTGGGGAGTCTGAAAACACCGAGGACCACTCTGATGCTGAGCTGCATAGTGAGACCCTGTACCAAAAACATAGAAAAGGAAAATAAAATGAAGTAAAAGGAAAACAGAATTTGTAAAGTTTGATAGTAATTTAAAGTGATTAGTAGGAAAAAAACCCTAAAATTTAATTTTGTTTTTGAAATTTGGCAAGATCAATCAGGAAGCCTTTTTTCTTCCTTCCTTCCTTCCTTCCTTCCTTCCTTCCTTCCTTCCTTCCTTCCTTCCTTGCTTTCTTGCCTGCCTGCCTGCCT
>PVKA01022570.1:0-36919 GCA_004027165.1 Ctenomys sociabilis | reverse complement strand
AAGTACATGTGTTGGTATATAAGTTTGGGTCTACCTAGGTCTTAACCATCCAGCAGAAAAGCATAAATGTATAAAAATGAAGTATACATCGTGAGCCCATAATATTAAGCTGAGCTGTAAATGGATATGGTCGACAATTTCTTTGAATAACTCCCTATGGTTGCAGAATGCTGGACTGTGTTGGATTGTGGTGTCGAGTACATGGGGAAACAATCTGATACTCAGGTAATCAAAGCTTGCAGAACTCAAAATAATATTAACCCAAATAAAACCACACTCAGATATGTCTATATCTGAGATAACAGTCAATATCACAGAAATCCATCACATAAACAATATTCTAAAAGCCACCAGAGAAAAGAAACATAATATTTAAAGGAAAACCCATCAGAATAATGGAAGATTTCTCTTTCCAAACCACCAAATCAAGAAGAGCATGGTGCAAAGTACTTTAAGTCCTCCATGAAAACAAATTCCAGCCCTGATTGTGATTGCCTGAAAAACTCTCCTTCAAGTTCGATGAAGTGAAATACTTTCTTGGCAAAGAAAAACTAAACAATTCCATGATGTACCGGAAATTCTTGAAAGTATTAACAGCTGGAACGTCCTCTTACTGAGACGTCTTTGCACATCAAAAGAAATTACCAGCAAAGTGAAAAGACAACCCACAAATTCGGAAAAAAATCTTAATAAGCACTCTGACAAAGGTCTTCTATTTAGAATGTATAGACTTAACATCATTAGGCTGGCAAAATTTAAAGACTGAATAAAATGAGCATCTGAGATGAACACACACTTCAGAAGAAGAAATATGAGAAGCAAGTAACTACATGAAAAAATGTCCCATATTACCAGCCATTCATGAAGTGCAAATTAAAACACACTGAGATACCATCTTAGTAGTCCACAACAGTAGTGGGTTTTTCGTAGAACTGGCAATGTCAGAAGTTTTTGACTTGAGCCCTTTACAGCTCAGCGTATTAATATGGCTTCACTTTTTATACCTCGTTTTTATACTTTTCTACTGGATGGTTAAGATCAAGATTAAAAAAAAGATCAAGATAAAGCAAGATCTATGTAACAAGAAATGTAACTTTTGTATGTGACAAGGTCAGTCAAATTCAATCAGGATTTCCCTGAAACCTTGAACCGCAGTTTGTAGATCTTTTGTCAGTGTCACATACCTACAATATTTAAACGGCAATGGAATACTCATCTCTGACAAAACTAAACAAAAAAAAGGTATATAAATTAAGGACAATAGGTTAGTTACAATAATCAATACTTTGCATATTGTTGTCTTCATAGTGATTATTCATAGTCCAAGATGCAGACATGATATCTTGTCTAAACACTATCAGTACAAATCTTTCTTCTCATTGAACTAAGTGATAGTAGCTGTATGCCTATCATAACTAATATATACATATATATATGGTCCTTTGTTTATATCACGTTTTTTGTTTAGAAAATTATGAAACATGGCAGGGGAAATACCATACATTTATATAAGCAACATGATTAGGGCAACAGTCTTAAGAATCTCCATCAAGTTTTTAAAAATCGCTGTTAATAGGTAGAATTTCCACCCTGACTAACTGTATGCTTATAGAAGAGAAATGAACTGCACTGAGGATAGCAATGTATAATACTAAAACCATATTTGAAATATCCATCATTTTGGTCTTCTAAATGTGTACTGATCCTAATGTCCTATCAACTATTTCTATATTCTCTTTAAATTGTTTGCAAAAAAAAAAAAGATAATGAAAGAAAAAAAAGACAAAAGAACAGAAAAATGTCATAGGTCTGTTTTGCTACAATCTTGTATATTGTTTGATTTGTAAATTTCTTTATAAAAATGTGTAATTGTTTTTTCTCATTTTGTAGGTATATAAAGTTTGGAATATCTATGTTGGAAAATGGCAGTTCCATATTATATCTAAGGTGTATGATATATAGATAAATAGTGATGTTAAGCCCAACTGCTTCCATTACAGGGCAATAATATTAAGCTTCTCTTCTGGATGTTTAACAACTAAAGTTTTCAGACATAAATTAGAGAAATAGAGTGGCTACAACGATAGCCAATATTTTGGCCTTAGCCTTTCAAGGTCAGTGAGGACTCAGGACATAAGAGAATCTGTGCTGTGACATCCTGTAACCCAATGGTGTCCCAAAGTTTCTGACCAAGGAGATTATGGGCCACAGGGGAAAGTGATCCATGATATATAGTGTGCCTAAGGAGAGTCACCCAGAGAGAAAAATTCTCCCACGTGTCAGACAAAATCAAAATAGTAAAGCAATCACTGTGACTCATCTAGATGGCTGACACTGGAAAAAGACCTACAATGTGTTATACATGGTTAATGTCTAAATCCTGAGGGTATTTGACTGACCTTGTCTGTTAAAAAGTTAGATTTTAAATTATATACATCTTGTTTTAACTCGGACTTAACTATCCAGCAAAAAAGCATAAACACAATACATACAAGTAAAGCTATATTAATATGTTGAGCTGTAAAAGACTCATGTCAACAACTTGAGACAACTGCCAGATGTGCTGATAAACCAGTACTGTTATGGGCTATTGGACTATATTGGGTATTTTGATGAATTATGTACCTACAATCTTTGCTGTGGCATCATGTATGAAAAAGTCCTTTGAAAACTTCTGCAAATGCAGCATCTGTAATAATAATAGAACAGTCATCTGTGATAAAACAAAACAAAGAAAGTAGTATACAAGGGGCCAATTTTGTGTGTATGTGTGTGTGCGAGAGAGAAAAAATATGTATATATGAGATAGTTATGTAGCTATTTTCTCTTAGTTAATTGATAGGAAAGGTTTGTAGTAATAATATTTAGACAAGATAACATGTCCCCCACTGACAATGGATCTACAAAGAGCAGTAAAGGGTTACAAGATAAATCCTGAGGGGACTTGACTGACCTTATCAGATACAAAAGTTACATTTCTTTTTATATAGGTCTTGCTTTATCTTGTTCTTAACCATCCAGAAGAAAAGTATAAAAACGAGGTATATAAAGTAAAGCCATATTAATATGCTGAGCTGTAAAAGGCTCTAGTCAACAAGTTCTGTGGATAACACACTACTATTGTGGATTGCTGGACTGTGTTGGAGTGTTTTGATGAATTCAAGCACCTATAATAATTGAATGTCAGTAGAATACCCATTTCTGACAGGACTAAACAAAAAAGGGGATACAAAGGAGGGACCATTCTGTATTTGTATATACAGAATAGTTAGGATAAATATGCAGTTACTTTCATGTAATTCTATGAGAAGAAAGATATGCACTAATAATGTTTGGACAGGATATCCTGTCTGCTTCTTGTAGTATGGATAATCACTAGGAAGATAACAATGTAAAAAAGTATTAATTATTGAAACTGTCCTATAAACCAGCTTTGAGAAAAAAGGTATACAGATACATTCTCTTAATTCAATCAATAGAGGGATGTGCTCTAATAGTTTTTCTAAATAGAATATTATGACTGCACCATGTACGACAAACAACTACCAAGAAAACTATATGCAATGTATTAATTATTGAATCTGTCCTACTAATTTGATTTGAAACTGTTTCATTACCATTTGGCCTTCAATAAAATTATGGAAAAACAATATCATGTCTCCCATCTTGTCCTCTGAATAAATACTAAGAAGACAACAATATTCATTATATTAATGATCATAACTGTCATACTAATCTTACTTGATGGTGTTTCATTATTTTATCTTTTCTCTCATTAAAATGAAAAAAAAGTTCTTCCTACTTTCTCTTCCAGGAGATTTTAGTGTTTCAGTTTTAATGTTTTGCTCTCTAATCCATTTTGACTTTAGTTTAGTGCATGGTGATATACAGGGGTCACGTTTTAGATTTTGGCATGTCAAAAGCCAATTTTTTCAGCACCTTTTTCTAAAGAGACTATCTTTCTTTCAGTAAGCATGTTTGGCCCCTTTGTTGAAGACAATATGGTTTGTGTGTTTGTAGTTACTTCTGCACCTTCTAATCTATTCCATTGATCGTCAGGTCTATTTTGTTGCCAATGCCATGCTGATTTTGTCACAGTAGCTTTGTAGTATCCCGCCTTGCCTTTGTTGTGCAGGATTGCCTCTGCTATTCTAGGTATTTTCTGGTTCCATCTAAATATTAGGAATGATTTCTCTAGGTCTGTGAGGTATGTTGGTGTTATTTTAATGTGCTCACTTTGGGATTGCATTAAATGTGTATGACAATTTTGGGAGCGTGGCCATCTTTGCAATGGTGGTTCTTTTAATCCAGGAGCAGGGAATAAAGCCATATTAATATGTGGAGCTATAAAAGGCTGAACTTCTGACATTGCCAGTTGTGCAGATAACCCACTACTATTGTGAACTACTGGATTATATTGGATTATGTTGCTGAATTTATGCACCTATAAAATTTGAATGGCAATGCAATACTCATCTCTGACAAAACTACAGAAAAAAGAGGGATATAAATGAAGGACTATATTGCAGTGAAAAAAATATAAGTATGTACAAAATACTTAGGATAGATATACAGCCACTTTCTCTTAGTTTAATGAGAAGAAAAATTTGTACTAATAGTATTTGAACAGGATATCATCTTTGATCTTATACTATGAATTAATTATTTTAACTGTCATTCTAACCTGTTTTGAAACTGTCTCATTGATATTTCTTACTCAAGAAAACTGAAAAAGGAGTGTGTGGGAGACCTTTTGCCCATAGGACCTCTCTAGACCAAACCCAAGCATGGCACGTGAGTGAGACCCTCAGCCACACCCTTGGGACCCCTCCACCACTCCAGAACCCCCAAACCCAAGCTCACGGTGTGACTGAGAACTTCTGTGCATTCTAAGGGTTCCCATATCCAACTCAAGCCCAGGCCCGGCGAATGTGTGGGAGAGCTTCCCAGTACCCTGCACCTGTGGGACCTCTGCAGAACAAAATCAGGTACACCACGTGAGTGAGACCATGTGCCATACATTAGGGACACTTCCATCACCCTGAAGTCACACCCCCAAGCCCGCCAAGTGAATGAGAACTTCTGCATGCTCTTGGGACCTCCAGATCCAGGCAAAGCCCCTCCGACTGTGTGGGAGAGATTCCCCTCTTGTACCCTCTTGTCCCTTTCAGACCCAGCCCAGGCCTGGCATACAGGCTTGAGGTGAATCTCTGCAGCTGCAGTCCCTACAGAGTGAGTATGGGACAGAACCACCCAGCTAATCCAGGAGAAGAACATCTTGCCAGAGGGGCACAACAGGCTCATTCCCAACAGCTGCAGCAAGAAGGAGCTGAGAACAGCAGCCAGACCCAAGCCAGGCACAAGTGGATGAATTTAAACTTTGTAGATCTGCACCCAAATATCAGTATGTGCTAAGGATATAAGAGCACCAAAGTTCTACAGCAAAGGTCGGAAAACAGTGCTGTACAAAAGGACAAAGAGAAGGAGCAAACTGCAATCTTATATTCCAAGCCCAACCAGAACAAGTGCAGAAGACACTAAAACAGAAGAAATGGTGAATCACACAGCTGAAAACTCTCAATAAACAGTGTCTGAAATAAACAAACAATTACAGAGTGGTACACAGGAACTCAGATCGCAAATAAAAAAGAAATCTCTGAATTAATAGCATCTTAAGTAAATAATGAAACACAGAAACATAGAGAGGATACCCAATCTGAAAAAAACTCTGAAGTAAAAGAATTAATAACTGCTTTTAAAGAAGACATTGATAAAAAAGTAGAGGAGATTATAAAAATGACAGACTGTTTAAATGAGCAATATAGGAAAGTAATAGATCACATGAAGCAGAGCCAAAGAGATAGAGGAACTTAAAATCTGAATCACAAGCTTACAAAATTCTTTGAGTAAAAGTGAGGACAATCTCAGATCTTGAAGGTTCTGAAGTGCATGAAAAGGTAAGAAAAGTTCTCTTAAAAAAAACTAGGATGCAGGAAAAAATGATTCATCACCTAAAGTGGATGCAAAGATGAACAATGTGAGTGTAATAGGATCAGTAAGAAAGAATCAGTCTATACAAATGATATAAAAGAATATGGGCAGAGGTAATAGTAGAAAACTTACCAAATATGAAGAAACAATCTGACATTCTGGTAACTGAAGCACAGAATCCAAATAACTTGAACCCAATTAAAAACACATCAAAACAGAAATACAGCACAAGAAATATACACTGAAAGGCGATGCAGAAAAGGAACTGATCACATTCATAGGAAAGCATATCAGAATTATGGCAGACTTCTCTTCACAAACCATGAAGGCAAGAAGAGTATGGAGCAGAGTACTCCAAGACCCCTATGAGAAGAAATTCCAGCACAGACTACTATACCCTGCAAAATTCTCTTTCAAGTTTGATGGAGAAGTGAAATATTTCCATGACAGAAAACAACTAAAGAATTTCATGATGACAAAGCCAATGTTACTGAAAGATGTTCTAGCTAGGGACCAAAATGATCAGACTTCCATGAATGAGAACAAAAAGAACTGACTAAATAGGGCAAACAAACACAGGGAAAAAGGAGTAAACAACAGCAGGTAAATAATATGTCAAGCATAGGTCAACACATCTCAATTATAAACATCAATGCAAATGGACTCAATTAATCAATTAAGAGAAATAGACTGGCACAGTGGATTAGGAAATAAAATCCAAAAATATGCTATACACAAGAAGCATATTTAACCCATAAAGACATTCATAGCCTGAAAGTCAAAGGATTGAAAGCAATACTACATGCCCCAGAACCTCAGAAAAATGTGAGGGTAGCTATCCTGTTCTCAGACAGTCTCAAATTCAAACCAAGAATGGTCAAACTAAATAAAGAACATCACTACATACTGGTTAGGGGAAAAATTCATGAGGAAGCGGTAACATTCATAAATATGCATGCACCAAACAAGGGACTACCCAGCTATATAAGACAAATCTTAATAAACATGAGAAATTTAATAGCTAATATCACAATCTTAACAGGAGACCTTAATAGCCCTTTATCCCAAAAAAGATATGTTTAGCAGAAAGAAATTAACAAAGAAGTGACAGAACTGAACCAGAGCTTGGAACATATGGAATTATTGGACATATACAGTTTTCCATCTACACAGCCGAATACACATTGTTTTAGTCATACATGGGTCATTTTTAAAAATAGACCACATACTAGTCCATAGGTTATGCTTAAGTATATGCAAGAAAACAAATTACCCCATGCATATTATCTGACCACAGTGCAATGAAACTGGAAATACACGACAAAAGAAACCAGAAAACCCCTTTAAATATATGGAAATTAAACAACACCCTCAGCAATCAATGGGTAACATGTAATTAAATGAGAAATTCAGCAGGAAAACAGAACGGGAACAAACAAACACCTTAATGCTGCACCTCCATCATCTAGAAAAGGAATAGCAAACCGAACCCAGAGCCCAAAGACAGAAGAAATCATAAAGATTAGAGCAGAAATTAATTCAGTTTGTGTATACAAGACACACACTTAACCCATAAATAATTGAGAAGAAGAAAACAGTGCAAAAAATTAACAAATCAAAAAGTGGTTCTTTGAAAGACTGAACAATATTGATAAGCCCCTAGCTAACCTCACCAAAAAGAGGAAAGAAAAAGTTCAAATACAAGATACAAGGAATGAAAACGGTTTAATCACCACAGACCCAAAGTAAATTCAAAAACTTATCAATAGCTACTTTCAGAATATTTATGCTCACAGAATAGAAGACACAGATGAAATGGACAGATTCCTAGAAAGGTAGAAATTACCAAAACTGAATCAAGACAATATGTCAACTCTCTATAACCTGATAATAGCCAGTGAAATACAAAATGTAATAAAAAGCCTACCAACAAAGTAAAGTCAGGACCCCAAATGATTCACAGCTGAATTCTTCAAGAAATTTACTGAAGATACAATCCCAATACTCCTCAAACTCTTCAATGAAAATTGGAGTAGAAGGCCTCTACTTCGATCTGATAAAGACATCTATGACAACCAAATGGCTAACATAATTCCCAATGAACATGAACTAACAGTCACTTAGTTCATACCTGTGAACTAAGCGACTGCACTGAAGATAGCAACATATAATAGAAGGTTCTTGCTTTCCACGCTTGTATTTATGGTCCTCTAAGTACGTAGTGCTTGTTAGGAACTACCATTTATTGCCACACTGTCCATCAAGTAAATGTTTGTTTAAAGTAAAAAAGGTAACAAAAAAAGAGACAAGAACAAAATGTCACACAACTGTCCTGCTACAATGGTGTATATCGTTAAATTTCTGCATAAATATATGTATTGTTTATTCATATTTTAAAAATATTTTTTATTTTTTAAAATTTTTTCCTCCATATTCTGTGAAGACTTGATCAAAAATACCTGTTCCATGTTATGCCTGGAATGCTTGATATTCAGACAAATAATGAGGTTAAATCCAACTGCCTATGTTGTAGGGTAATCATAAGCTTTAGAGAAAAAGAAGGGCTGCAAGGGCAGCCAACAATTTGTCTTAGCTTTTTAAGGTCATTGAACACTCAGGACATAAGAGTAGGCTCTGTAACATAATGTAACTCAGTTGTGTCCCAAATTTTCTGATCAAGGAGATTATGGGGCCACAGAGGAAAGTGATTGATGATGTAGAGTGTGCCTAAGGAGATTCAAGTGGAGAGAAAATATTCTCTCAGACTTTCACAGAGAACAAATTGGTCAAGCAATGGCCATGACTCATCCAGATGGCTGACATTGTCAAAAGATCTGCAAGGTGTTTGGTTTTAGGGTAAATCCTGAGGGGATTTGACTGACCTTGTGAAATACAAAAATTACATTGTTATTTGTATAGGTCTTGCCTTAACTTGGTTTAAACATCCAGCAGAAAATTATAACCAGAAGGTATAAGAAGTAAACCCATATTAATATGCTTAGCTGTAAAAAGCTCAAATCAACAACTTTTGTTGAATTTCCAGTTCTGCTGATAATCCACTGCTTTAATGGACTATTGGTCTACTTTGGGTTATTTTGGTGAACTCAAGTACCTATAATCTTTACACTAGCTTCAAGTATGAAAAGATCCTTTATGACTTCTCCAAATACTGTTTCTGTATTGCATTTGAACACTCATCTCAGACAAAAAAAAAAAAAATAAAAAAGGGGGATAACTTGGGAGATATGGAGCTAGAAAACTGGTCAAATATATGTAGGCGAGACCTTGCCCAGTGCCTAAAGCAAACAAGCCACTTGGCTCCTGAGATGAATAGCCTGTCTGGTTTATGTTAGCTTTCAGTTGTTGGACAGCCTTGTGTCATGTGTCACTAACTTCACAAAAGTGTAAATAAAATATCATTCTCTTATGGAAAAAATATGTATACACAAGAGAGTTAGGATACACATACAGATACTTTCTCTTAGTTTATTGAGAATGAAAGATTATGCTAATATTGTTTAGACAAGATGTTATGTCTGTATATTGTCCTCTGGGTAACTACCATAAAGACAACAATATGCAATGTGTTAGTTATTATAACCTTACTACTAACCTGATTTGAAACTGCTTCATTGCTGTTTTATCTTTCGTTTCTCATTAAAATGAATAAAAAATTAAATTAATAGAGGACCTTTTTTTAGGGAGACAATAATTTGGATAGACATATTGCTACTTTCTCTTAGTTCAATGAGAAGAAAATTTTGTACTATAATTGTTTTAGAAAAGATAGCATGTCACCATCTTCTCTGAATAGCTACTATGAATAAAATAACATGCAATGTTGTAATTATTATAAACATTTTACTAACCTGTTTTGAAACTGTTTAATTGCTATTTTAGCTTTTTTATCATTAAAATGAATTAAAATTTAAAAACAAATGAATAAATAAATGAAATAGACCACATATTTCTCCATAGGTAGTCTATGCAAGAAAACAGTTCTCGCTTGCTTATTACCTGACCACAGTGCATGAAACTGGACATAAATGACGAAAGAAACTAATACAGGGAAAGTAAACAACACCCTCCTCAGAAACCAATGGGTTACAGATGAAATTAAACAACAAACTAAACAATATCTGCAATTCAATGAAAATTGAAGCACAACTTATTGGAATTTGTAGGATGCAATAAAACCAGTTATTAGAGGGAAATTTATAGGGTTGAACTCACATATTAGGAAAACTGAAGAGGGTTGGGGAGATGGATTAGTAGAATAAGCGCTTCCCTGGCAAGTGCAATGGTCTGAGTTCAATACCCCGTTCTGCCAAAACAAAAAAACAAAACAAAACAAAACAAAAAACAGAACTGGAGCAAATAAATGCCCTAATACCTCATCTCGAGTTTCTAGAAAAAGAAGAGCAAATCAAATCGAAAGCCCAAAGGGGAAGAAATTATAAAGATTAGAGCAGAAATTAATGCAATCAAGACAAAGAAAACAATATAAAGAATTAATAAATCAAAAAGCTGGTTCTTTGAAAGATCAGATAAAATTGATAAGCCCCTAGCTAACCTCACCAAAAAGAATACAGAAAAAACTCAAATTCAAGAGCCACGAAGCTAGGAAATCTATCATATATATATATAGGTTGGATTTGGCCTCGTGTCTTTAGCAAACAAGCTACATCACTCCTGATATGAACATCCTCTCCTGTTAAGGCTAGTTATAAGTTGCTAGGCAACCTAGTGTCCTGTGTTACTAACGTCATAAAAGTGTAAATGAAGGACCATTTTGTTGTGAAAAATATATGTGTATACATAACAGAGTTAGACTAGATACACAGCTACTTTCTTTTAGTTCATTGAGAACAAAAGATGGTACTAATATTGTTTAGACAAGATATCATACCTGTATCTTGTCCTCTGAATAACTGCTATGAAGACAACAATAGGTAATATATTAGTGATTGCAACCATCTTACCAACCTGTTTTCAAACTATTTCATTGCTATTTTATCTTTTTTTCTCTTTAAAATGAATAAAAACATTTAAGAAAAAGAGAATACACATGCCCATATATGAAACAGGGGACTCATTTTTACAAGTGACATTAGTTTGTTTACCATTTTTAAAGTCTTGGAGGGCAGGTTTCACTGGGATAGACTGGCTCTAATATCCCTCTCTATGCTCCAGGAAATGCTAAGCCTGTTCTGTTTCAGTTTCCTTTCTTTGATCTTATATGTAATTTTTGTACCTCTTTGAACTTTCTTTCTTAGAGGCATTTAAACTTAGAAAAACTCTAACTGGCTTCAACTAAAAGAAACCCGTAGAAAACCAGTGTTTGTTAATGCCAAAGACAGAGAAATCATTTTAGAAAAAGGACACATACTCCATCTCTGGGTCAGATGAGACAAAGAAGCTTAGTATTCTGGGCAGGTCCTTTTGGAAGCTAAACCTGAGACACATTGGAGAGATCCAACTTCTAGGTGACACTAGAAGTGTCACCTCTCTTAAATAAAAGAGTGGATCTCTACTCTTTCTTCTCTGGGTATAGTTATCATTTTTGTGCCTAAGTGATAATTTGTGAACATTACTCTAAAGTACTCTAAAGTGCTAGTATCATTCAGACTTTTAACTATTCCTTGTAGAACTTGGACAAACAGTGGTTATTCTGCTAGTTAGTAAATACTCAGAGCTTTTGCTACTCTTTGAAGCAGAGTCCATGTTTCCCCAGCCTCTTTGGGGAATCCCCATTCAAGCGAACAGATGATGGAACGTTGGCCAGTTTCCCTTGCTTACAGTGGGCCATAACCAGAACACTGAATGGGACATTGATTTAATCTGACTGAATGCTGTGTATTTCATGATAAGTATGTAAGTTCATCTTGTTGATTTCTGATGTAATTCAGGTATTTAATGCTGATAATAAATATATGTGTAACCTCTCTTAGAAAACCTCTCTTAAATAAAGCTAGAGGGAGTTATAAAAAACTGTCTAAATACAGTCAAACTCCATGAATAAAGCTATCTAAAAACCAGTGGGTTACAATTGCTAACTTCAAAAGTTTATAGATTTACCTGTTAGCTCAAATGCTCATGCTTATATTGTTCGTGCTCTGATTTCTCAGAAAATTTGTTCTTTCCTAGAAAATACCAAAACCCAGGTAATCATATAAATAAACCTATAGCAAGTATGCTAGATTACTTTTACTGTGAATTACCAGATTTTTTCTATAGAAGCATGGTAACACCTTAACTGTCCACCTCATACAGCCTCAGTGAGCTGAGTCTTCTGAGGATTTCCTGCCTTATTACATGAGAAGCTATCTTCATATTCCTTGGCAGAGCTGATTGCCCTCAAAGATGTTTTCTAAATATCTCTCTAATCATATATAAGGAAATCCACTACAAGTGATATTGCCCTCATGTTCCTTGGGCAGGGCTGCCCATAAAAGGCCTTAAAACCAAAAACTTATATCTTGCTCAGTGGGCCCTAGATATCTGACACAAGCGCAGATACTGGAAGGGATTTTCAGGAATAAATTTGTCTCAGTTGATAGAAATTTCTTAGAAAGTGTTTCATAGTAGAAAGGCAGATTGATAAAGTCATTGGCCTTTGCCTTTCAGTCTGAGGGAACCCATGTTAACTGCCAACATAAAGAAAAATTCTGTTAGATGTTTGATAGAAACTTATGCAGATTTGTCAGTAGTTATCCAGCCAGTGGCCTCACTTGCAAACTGGAGAATACTCAATATTTTCCCTAGATCTGACAATTCACAGGACACCAGTAATAATACAGTTTGGTGGTCTGGGTAAAAGCAAGAAGAAAGTCTATATCTGAATGTGTCAGTTTTCCATGACCATGTTGAAAGGGAGGAGTAAGGAGGTGGCAAATGATGGGCTTGAGTCCCGTTAGATATTTGGGGCTATTGAGTATTGGGGAATGTTGGGAAAGGCCATGCGATCTATAAGGCACACTAGTATGGCAATAACGTGTGGTTTGAGTGAGACTAGAAGTTTTTCAGAGCATGTGGTTGACTAGTGAAGGGGAAGGAGGAGCTGGCTGTGCACTGAGGTTAGGTTTTTATATGAAAAATCATTAGGGTAGATACACAGCTACCTTTTATCAATGAGAATAAAAGTCTGTACTAATATTGTTTAGACAAGATATCATGTCTGCATCTTGTCTTCTGAATAACTACTATGAAGACAACAATATGCAATGTATCAATTATTGTAACTGTCCTACTAACCAGTTTTGAAACTGTTTCATTGCTATTTTTTTCTCAAATAAAAAAAATAAGATTAGCACTGTGAGGAGGGAGGTGAGAAAGCCATGGAACTTTTGAATGGGAGCTCTCGTCATGAGAGGTATGGAGTAGATTGGATTTACAAGGAAATTATGGGTGAAGAACAGTGTCTGGAGTCATCAGGGAATGGGCCTGTCTGAAGGCATCACATAGGCTGGCCATCAACAAACACTATGGAGATTGTACATCCAATATAGTAACTTTGGAAGTCAGAAAGAACACTATATTTGATGTCTGTGCCATCAAGAAAAGTTTTTTTTAACCTGAAATATCCAGTCAGACTTGGGACTCTGACAAAGATACCTTGATGTGGGCCATGGACACTAAACTCTGTTGTTTCTCTTCAGTGGCAAGAACAAGCAGGTTAAGTACTGATGCATCTGTGCCTCAAACTTGTAGCTGGCACTAGGTCCAATTGGTGGCTTCACATTGGAGCAGGCTTGTGCTCAGTGTCCTTCATTGCCATACATGCAGAAATCCTATTTTGATGGGAGTCTTTGCCAGAGATAAAAGTTAGTACTTGTGTATAGCCACAGAAAGTCAGATTAAGTGAATTTTCCTGTAGGGTTTAAAGGCTGAGATTTGTCCTTTTGGCTTGCCATGAATATCAGGAGCAGATTGAGATATAAAATAGAAATTAATAGCAATTATTTCTTTGGGAGAACCTGGTTCTATGTTAGTATTTAACTATCTGAATTTTATCTGATCATATACAATGTTGTAGCAGGACAGTCCAATGACATTTTTTTCTTGCCTCTTGTTTTATTATACTTTTTTAGAAAAACAAACATTTACTTGATATACAGTATAAATACTACAAAGACAATGATATGCAATGTATTAATTATTGTAAGTGTTCTACTAACCTGTTTTGAAACTGTCTCATTGCTACTTGTTTCTCAATAAACTTAATTAAAAACCCCAAAACAATATGATTACAAAGAGATGTACTGTAATCAAATTTTCTAAAGTTATACTTCTCAGATAAAAAATATTTTATCTGAGTATCAAAACCCTGAAATACAAAGTGTGAACAGAAAACTGTAATATATTATCAATCATTGACATTTTACCGGTTAAATTCCTGTAGAAAGCTAACAGACAATATTTAAACTTTTACAGAGAACATTTGACACCAACAGTCATACATAGTAGTGTTGCTTAACTACAACAGCAGATAATGAAATTTTTATTTTTATTTTGCTTAGGCATCTCTAAATGTAATGGCTTATATGTTTGTTAGAAAATTATCATTTGACTGATGATCTTATGTTAGCTTGACATGAACTTCTTATTGTAAATATCTTGAGCATAAGAGAAAGACATGAATATAAAATCTTATTTAATGTTGTGAAAAAACTTTTTCTTTTAACCAATGAGCAAATTATTCGGAGTATCTTCTAAGGAGATTAATGAGGGTCCTCCACTGATGAACAGTGATTGGCCATCCTCTATCCACCAATCAAGGGTCCTATCCAAAAATACCATTGAATGATTTCTGTTTAATTGTAGGTAATTTTTTCTCTGTTACTATTTTTTTCCTCACTAACTTTATTGAAAATTAATAATTATATAGTTTTTTAAAGTTGTAGACAAGTATTGAAATGTGAAAAATATAGGACGTAGACAGTGAATTCTAGAGAAATATGTCTAAAAAGAATTCATAGCATGAGATTAATAATAGTATATTATATATAAGTAGAAATGTAACTTTTGTACCTGACAACATCTGTCAAAGTCGTTTAGGATTTATGCTGAAACCATGTACAGCACCTTGTATATCTTTTGTCAGTGTCAGACATCTGGATGAATTAGGGCCAATACTTGAACAATTTGCTCTCTATGAAAGAATGAGAGAATGTTTTCCTCTCTAGGTGACTCACCTGAGACACCCTCTACATCACTGATCACTTTCCTCTCTGGCCCCATAATCTCCATGATCAGAAAATTTGGGACACTCCTGAATAACAGGATGTCACAGCACAGCACTGTTATGTCCTGAGCCCTCACTGACCTTGAAGGGCTGTGGCCAAAATATTGGCTATCATTGTAGCCCTTCTTTTTCTCTAATTTTTGGTCTACAAATATTAGTTGTTAAACATCCAGATGAGAAGCTTAATGATACTATTACCCTGTAACAGTGGCAGTTGAGCTTAACATCACTGAGTATCACACACCTTAGCCATAACATGAAAGTGGTATTTCCCAACAACCATGTATATTCTAAACTTTAAATCCCTATAAAATGTGAAAAAATTACACATTTTAACGTAGAAATTTAGAAACCAAAGCATATATAACATTGTAACAGGGCCACCCTATGATGTGTTTTTTTCTGGTCTCTTGTGTTCATTTATTATCTTTTGTATTACAAACTTCTACATTAAAGAGATTATAGCAATAATTGTTATGACATTAGAAGCACTATGCCTTTAGAAGATCAAAATGATAGGTTTTTCATTCATGGTTTTAGTGTTATACATTGCTATCCTCAGTGTAGTTGCTTAGTTCATAATTATCAGCATATAGAGTTGTTTAGTGTGAGAATTCTACCCATTAATTGTTATGCTCAAAGACCTAATGGAGATTTTTAGGACTATTGCCTTACCCAACTTGTTAATATAAATGCATGCTTTTTGCCTTGACATATTTCCTAAATTTTCTACTTTCTTTCTGTTGTTTAATCCTTAAATTCTCATCTTCCATTTAACTGTGTTACAATGTTCAATTTTTATTTCTTTTTCTGAGCTCTTATAATAGGGAGAAAATGCAGTATGTACACGTGTGGGTCTGGTTTATTTCACTTATCAGGATATCTTTAAGTTGCATCCACTTATACATGAAGGCTTTGAGTTGATCATTCCTTATAGCTGAGTAATACTATGTTGTATAAAAGCACCACAAGTATTTTATAAATTCTTTAGGTGATGGACATTTTTGTTGTTTCCAAGAATTTTCTATCACATTTGTGCTGCTATAAACATAGGTGAACATATATCATTATGATATGAGGTTTTCAATTGTATTGGGAAAATTCCTACAAAACGGATAGCTGAATTGAATGTGACTGGAAGTCCTCGTTTTGAGGAGCCTCCACACTGATTTCCATAATGGTTGTGCCTGTCTACATTTCCACCAGCAGTGGATAAATGTTCCTTTTAAACTGCAGTCACTCCAACGTTTGTTGTTGGCTGATTTCTTCATGATAGTCATTCTTTCTGGGGTGAGATGGTATATCAATGTTGTTTTATTTTGTATTTCATACATGACTAGTGATATGAAGACTTTTTTCATGTATTTATTAGCTTTTTACATTTCTTCCTCTGAGAAGTATGTGTTCATTTGGGACACACATTTCAGGATTGGGTCTTGAAATTTTTGGGTCATATTGCTTTTTAGATCTTTATAAATTCTAAAGAGAAGACCTTTGTCTGAGTGTTTATTAGTAAAGAATTTTTTTCCAAATTTGTGGGCTGTCTTTTCACTCTGTTAATTACTTTTGAAGTGCAAGAACTTCTCAATAAGGTCCTATTTGTTAATTCTTTCAAGTAGTTCCTGTACAGTTTGAAGGTTCTTATGAACTTTTTGCCTGTACCTATGTCTCAAATCTTCTACTTATTCCTCAAGGAAATTTAGTGTTTTTGTTTTAATGTTTTAATTTATTTTGACTTTAGCTTAGTGCATGGTGGTAGACCCGGGTCAAGTTTTACTTTTCAGCATGTGGAAAATTTTTTCAGCACCATTTGTTAAAGAGGATATCTTTCTTACACTAAGCATGTTTGGCCCCAATAAGGTAGCTGAGTATTTTTTTCCTTTGTTCTACATCTTATAATCTATTTCTTTGATTTGTAGTTCTATTTTTTGCCAATACCATGCTGATTTTTGCTTTGGAGTATAATTTCAAGGCAGGAATTGTAATGCTTTGGGCCTTGCCTTAGCTGTTCAGGATTACCTTTACTTATCTAGATTTTTTTTCTGGTCCCAAATAAATGTTAGGAATCATTTCTCTAGGTCTGAGGTACATTAGTGGCATTTTCATAGGTATTGCATTAAATCTGTGTAACAAGTTTGGGATTATGGACATGTTCAGGATGTTGGTTTTTTTTTGTATCCAGGAGCCGGGAATATCTTTCCAGTTTTTTGAATCTTCTCCAATCATTTTTTTCAGAATACTGTAATTTGGATTGAATAGGTCCTTTATGTATACAGTTAGATTAATTCATATGTATTTCATTTCTGTTGTGGTATTGCTGAAGGTATTGTTTCTCTAATTTCCCCATCAGTGTGTTTGTTATCTGTATAGATGAATGTTATGGACTTTGAAGTATTGACTTTGTATCCTGCCATGGTATTGAATTTGTGTATTAATTCTAATAGCTTCTCCCTGGAATTTTTTGGTTCTGTCGGGTAGACTGTCTTGTCATGCATAAAAATGATAGTTTAACTTCTTCTTCAAGTCAAGTAGTCCATAATAGTAGTGATTATCTGTAGGACTGGCAATGTCAGAAGTTGTTCACTTTAGCCTATTACAGCTCAACATATTAATATGGCTTTAATTTTTTCTTAAATATTAAATTGAGACCTTTTCACTTGCCAGGGAAGTGCATATTCAACTGAGCTATCTACCCAGCCCCTGGCTTTACATTTTATGGCTCGTATTTATACTTATTTGCTGGATATTTAAGATCAAGATAAAGCAAGACCTATATAAAAGAAATGTAACTTCTGTATCTGATAAGGTCAGTAAAATCCCCTCAGGACTTACCCTGAAACCCTGTACCACAGTTTGTAGATCCTTTGCAGTTTCAGCCATGTGGATGAATCATGGCCATTGCTTGACTAATTTGCTCTCTGTGAAAGCCTGAGAGAATGTTTCTCTCCAAGTGATTCTCCGTAGGCACACTCTCCATCGTTCACTTTCCTCTGTGGCAATCCATAATCTTCTTGATTATAAAATTTGGGACACCACTGAGTTGCAGGATGTTACAGTGCAGGTTCTCTTGTGTCCTGAGTCCTCACTGACCTTCACAGCCTAAGGCCAAAATGTTGGTGCAGCCCTTCTTTTTCTCTTATTTTTGGTGTGCAAACTAATGTTGTTTACCCTGCAGACAAAAAGCTAAATGATATGATCACCTCATAAAATAGACAGTGCAGCTTAATCTTACTGTCTTTTTTTAGTTTTTTTGAGGAACCAGGGATTGCATTAGACCCTTGCACTTGCCCGGGAAGCACTTATTCTACTGAGCCATCTCCATGGCCCCACATTATCTGTCTTAATATCAAATATCTTAGACATAATATGGAATAGGTATTTTGCATCAAGTACTAATATGTTAAACTTTAAATCCCTATAGAAGGAGAAGAAAAATGTGTTGAAAATAGGAAGAAACAATTACATATTCTTATACAGACATTTAGAAATCTAACCACATACAGCATTGTAGCAAGACAGTCCTACGACTTGTTTCTTTTCCTTATTTGTTATTAATTAATTTTATTGAGAAATAAATAGCAATGAGACAGTTTCAAAACTGATTAGCAGGACAGATTCAATAGTTAATACATTAAATATTGTTGTCTTTGTAGTGGTATTCATAGTACAAGATGCACTATGAATCCTGTCCAAACACTATTAGCACAAATATTTCTTCTTATTGAATAAAGAGAAAGTAGATGTGTATTTATTTTAACTATGTTGTATATACAGATGCAAAATGCACCTTTATTTATATACCCTTTTTAATTTTTTTCTTTTACTAAAGAGGGGTATTCAATTGCCATTTAAATATTGTAGGTGCAGGAACTCAGCAAAATGATCCAGTATAGTCCATTAGTCTATAACACTAGTGGGTAATCTCCATGACTGGCAATGTTAGTTTCTGACTTGAGCCTTTCACAGCTTAGCATATTAATATGGTTTTACTTTTGCTTCTTTGTTTTTATACTTCTCTGCTTGATGGTTAAGACCAAGATAAAACAAGATCTATAGAACTAGAAATGTAGCTTTTGTATCTGTCAAGGACAGTCAAATACCCTCAGGATTTACCCTGAAAACCTGTATTGCAGTTTGTAGATCCTTTATAGTGTCAGACATTTGGATGTGTCATGCCTATTGCTTGACTAATTTGCTGTCTGTGAAAGCCTGAGACAATGTTTTCTGTCCATGTGACTCTCATTAAGTACATTCTACATTACTGATCACTTTCCTCTGTGGCCCCATAATCTCCTTGTTCAGTAAATTAAGAAGATCATTGAGTTACATGATGTTACAGTTTAGGTTCTCCTATGTCCTGAGTCCTCACTTACCTTGAAAGGCTAGGGGCAATATGTTGGGTGTCCTTGCAGCCCTGCTTTTTCTCTAATTATTGGTCTGCAATCTTAGCTTGTTAACCTTATAGAAGAGAAGCTCAATGATATTATTACCCTATAATGAGGCAGTTGAGCTGAACCTCATTGTCTGTCTGAATATCAAACATCTTAGACATAACATGGAACAGGCTTTTTCCATCAATTATTGATTTATTATACTTTAAGTCCCTACAGAATGTGAAAAAAAGAAAAAGAAATGAAAAAAAGCAAAAAATTATTTTTAAAAAAGGAATAAACAATTACATATTTTTCCACAGAAATTTGGAAATCTAACTATATATAGCATTGTATCAGGACAGTGGTAGGACTTTTTTTCTTGTCTCTTGTTTTCATTTATTATTTATTTATTTATTTATTTTTTCTGCTCTTATTCTTTTTTTTCTTTTTAATTTATTTTTTTATTTTATTGAAGTACAAATATCAATCAGACAGTTTTAAGACACCTTAACAAGACAAATTCGATAAATTAATACATTGCAAACTGTTTTCATAATGTTTTGGTATTGTACAAGGTGCATACAGGATATTATACTTACAAACATTATTATAGCAGATGTCTCTTATCAGTAAATTAAGAGTGTAGCTGTTTACATATCTTATTTTTTATACCTGAATTGTATCAAAAATTCAATAATTATTTTCCTAGTGGATGATAATAGTACTAGAAGCCGACATAATATCCTGTCCAA
Organism: Ctenomys sociabilis; assembly: GCA_004027165.1. Classification (NCBI taxonomy): domain Eukaryota; kingdom Metazoa; phylum Chordata; class Mammalia; order Rodentia; family Ctenomyidae; genus Ctenomys; species Ctenomys sociabilis. The sequence continues at coordinate 16,559 of PVKA01022570.1, read as the reverse complement.
CCACCATTACTGCAAATCTTGCCTCTCATATGATTATGTAGAAGCACAGCGTTATCTATCACAACTGTACTATCCATACACACACATCATGATTTTTTCTTTCTATACCCCTTCCTTTGTCTACACCTGTCAAAGGTGGGCACTCCATTGTCATTCAACTAACTTAGGTGCTTGAACTCGAGAACACAATCCAACATAGTCCAGCATTCCACAATAATAGTGAGTTATTCAAAGAAGTTGTCGACCATAGCCATTTACGGCTCAGCTTAATATTATGGCCCCACGATGTATACTTCATTTTTATACTTTTCTGCTAGATGGTTAAGACCTAGATAGAGCAAGACTTATATACCAACACATGAACTTTATATTTCTTATGTGTTCAGTGAAGTCCCCTCAGGGTTTATCTTGTAGTTCTGTACATTATTCTGAAGATCCTTTGTCTGTGTCATCCATGTGGATGAGTCACAGCCAATGCTTGACCAGTTTGCTCTCTGTGAGAGCCTGAGAGGAAGTTTTCTCTCCATGTGACTCTTCCCAGGCACACAATAGAACTTCAATCTCTTTCCTCTGTGGCTCCATAATCTCCTTGTTCAGAAGATTTGGAGCTCAACTGAGTTTCATGATGTTGCAGTACAGGTTCTCCTATGTTCTGAGTTTTCGCTGACCTTGAAAGGCTAGGGCCAAAATGTTGGCTGGCCTTGTGGCTCTTCTATTTCTCCATCTCTGATTTGTGAACTTAGGCTGTTAACCATCCAGAAGAAAAGCTGATTAGTATTCTGCAGGATATGCCATTCACTTTGCCTTATCTGACTCAATTGATTTTAGTTGTTGTTGTACGTTTCCTTTTGTATTTCTGCTTTTCACTTGTTATACTAGGGAGACTATACGATATTTACACATGTATGTCTGGTTTATTTCACTTATGAGTATATGGGTAGGTAAACAGTTCATGAACAAACATATGTTCGTACGGGAAGCACTTGAAAGAATCAACAACTGGGATCAACTCTTCTTAAGGAGCTTCTGCACGTCAAAAGAAATTGTCAACAGAGTGAAAAGACAACCCACAAACTTTGAAAAAATCCTAGCTAATAAGCAATCAGACAGAGGACTACTGTCTAGAATATATAAAGAACTAAGATATAACAGGGCCCTCAAATTTAAATACCCAGTTCAGAAATGGGCATCAGAGATGAATACACACTTCTCAGAGGACGAAATTAAAGAAGCAAATAAATATATGAAAAAATGCTCCTCATCGCTAGCCATTTGTGAAATGCAAATAAAAACAACGCTGAGATACCATCTCACTCCAGAAAGAATGGCTATCATAAGGAAATCAACCAACAACAGATGTTGGAGAGGTTGTGGAGAAAAAGGAACACTTCTCCACTGCTGCTGGGAATGTAGACTGGTACAACCATTGTGGAGGTCAGTGTGGAGACTCCTCAAAAGAGTAGGACTAGAAATCCCATTCAAGCCGGCTATCCCCCTACTGGGAATTTCCCCAAAGGATCTGAAAACATTGTATCATAGTGATATATGTGTACCTATGTTTATAGCAGCACAATGTGTGATAGCAAAATCTTGGAAACAAGCAAGATGTCCGTCACATGAGGAATGGTTGAAAAAGATGTGGTATTTCTATATAATGGAGTATTAGCTATTAAGAATGATAAGTTTGAAGCATTTATATTGTTTTCATTTATTATGCATTTTTTAAAAAACCCTACCTGAGAGAAGTAGAGCAGTAATTTGTATGACATGAGAAGCAGTATGTATTTACAATAACAGAATTACAGGTATTCCAAATATAAACCTAGTGCAGTTGCTTAGTTCACAGGTATCAGCCTATATATTTAGTCAGGGTGAGAATCCTACCAATTGACTGCTAGTTTCAAAAACATGCCTTGTGCATATAAATGTGTGGCTTTGCCTCTGTCATGTTTCATAGCTTTTGTCCTTGTCCCTTGTTCATGCTTAATGTTTAAATTCTCACTTATTTTTTAATTACGTTACACCTTTTTATTTTTAATTCTACTTTTGAGCCCTTACACTATGGAGAGTATATGGTATTTACACATGTCTGTCTGTTTTATTTCACTTATGATATATCTCCAAGTGGCATCCACTTGTATATAAATGCTTTGAGTTTATCATTCTTTATAGATGAGTAATACTCCACTGTATAAAAATATCTCATCTTTTTCATGCACTCCTCAGGTGACAGGCATCTTGGTTGTTTCCAAGATTTGGCTGTCACAAGTTGTGCTGCTATAAATTTAGGTGCTCATATTTCACTATGATTTGATGTTTTCAGCTCCTCTGGGAAAATTCGCAGTAGTGCAAAAAATTGTTTGAATGGGATTTCCAGTTCTTGTTTTTAAAGGAGTCTCCACACTGATTTCCATGTTTGCACCAGTTTTCTTTTCCACCAGCAGTGGAGAAGGGTTCGTTTTTTCCTACATCTTCTCTAACTTTTGTTGTTGGTTGATTTCTTTATGATAGTCATCTTTCCTGTGGTGATATGGTATCTCAGTGCTATTTCAATTTGCATTTCATGTTGGATAGTGATGTGGAGCATTTTTTCATGTATTTATTAGCTTCTATAATGTCTTCCTCTGAGTAGTGTGTGTTCATCTCAGATACCCATTTCTGGATTGGGTCTTCCAATTTTGGCGAGCCAATATTTTTTAGTTATTTATTAATTCTGGAGAGAAGAGTTTTGTCTGAGTGCTTACTAGTTAAGATTTTTCCCAGTTTGTGGGTTTGTGCTTTTCACTCTGTACTTTGTTTTGGTGGAACCAGGGGGTGGATTGAACTCAGGCCCTTGTGCTTGCCAGGAAAGTGCCATCTCCCTGGCCCTGTCCTTTCTTTTGACAGGCAAAAACTTCTCAGTATGAGGATGTCACAGTTGTTAATTCTTTGAAGTTTTACCTGTGTAGTATGATATTTGTTCATGAACTCTTTGCTTACCCCTATGTCTTCAAATGTTTTTCTTATAGTGTCTACCTCAAGATTTAGTGTTTCTGTTTTAATGTTTGAATCTTTTATCCATTTTGACTTTAGCTTAGTGAGTGGTGATAGACCTGGGTCAAGTTTTAGTTTTCAGCATGTAGAGAGCCACCTTTTCCTGCACCATTTATTAAAGAGGGTTTCTTTCTTTGAGTTAGCATGTTTGGCCCATTTATTGAAGATAAGATGGCTCATTGTGTTTGTAATGGCTTCTGCATATTCTAATCTGTTCCACTGATCCTCAGGCCTTTTTTTTTTTTGCCAATATCATGCTTATTTTACCACACTATCTTTGTAGTATAAGATCAAGTCACAAATTGTAATCCCTTTTGCTTTCTGTTTGTTGCCCGGGATTGCCTATCCAATTCTATGTCTTTTCTAGTTCCAATAAATTTGAGCAGCAATTTCTCTAGGTTTGCGAGAAATGTTGGTGGCATTTTGATAGGGAATGAATCAATTCTGTACAACAATTTTGGGAGTATGTCCATCTTCACAATGTTGTTTCTTCCTATCATAGAGCAGGTAATATCTTTTCCATTTTCTGAAATCTTGTCCGATCAATTTTTTTCAGATTACTGTAATTTTTGTTGAGTAGATGTTTGACTACTTTAGTTAGATTAATTCCTATATATTTCTTTTTCTGTGGTTCTATTGTAAAATGTATTTTTTCTCTGATTTTCCTCTCAGTATGTTTGTTATGTGTGTAGGGGAATGCCACGGATGTTTGGGTGTTGACTGTGTATCCTGCTATGCTACTGAATTTGTGTATTAATACTAGTGGCATCTTGATGCAAGTTTTTGGGTTTTCCAAGTACAATATCATCTCGTCCTCAAATAATGATAATTTAAGTTTGTTTTTACCTATTCTTATTCTTTTTATTTCTCTCTTGTCTATTGTCTCTAGCTCAACAGTATTGAGTTTTTCAGATAATAAAGAGATTTCCATTTTAATATGGAGGAACTAGTGGTAGCATATCCAAGAACACTAATTTTATGATTTATAATTTATGAGGTTGGTGGGTGGACCCTGCACTTTTCCCCTGGTTAAATATCACTAACAAATTCAGTATATTTGGATACTATTCCAGCCATACAGTGAGATGTATTTAATTGTGGTGAGAAGCAGACATTTTTACCTTGGAAAAAAAATGAAAAAGACAAGATTTGTAAGATAAATATTTGTAAGCAGTGTACTATGGCCAACTTTTATCAGTTGGTATTTGTGTAAGTCCAGCATAGTTTATATCTGATTTACTAGACCTGGGAATTTCCAAAATGGTCTCTAATTACTAACTCAGAGACATAGATATAAAAACATTAGGCAGCCTTTTAAACATTTTTCAGCTTGGATGAAGGTGAAAAGATAATAGATGTAGATAATAGATTAAAAGACAATAGATGGATTAATAGGAAAACAGAGTTTGAAATAATACTTGAAGCACTTTGCATACACTCTTCTTATTTGACATTTTAGCTACATAATATGTACTTTGAGTATAGCATCAAATTTTAACAAATACTTGAAGACAAAAATCACATTATAAAAGTACAAAAGCTCATTTTTATATTTGTTTTAGAAGTTTTTAATAGTTGTAATGGCTTAAAAATGATGATTTTAAATGTTGCTTGTTAAATTCCCCATTTTTTGTAACCTATTTTATTTCTTTGTGTGTAAAAAGTTTTTGTGTAGTGTTGTGATCTTGTCTGTGTTTTGTCCCAGTTGTATAGTAATATTTCAATCCATCATCCACCTTTGGCTGCCAAAATCATACAGCTGTGAAGACTTGCCTTTGTCTTGTTAGAATGCTTTTCAGTTGTGTATTTAATATCTTAAGTACTGTAGAAAGGATGTGACTTCTTCATTTTTGGCTGTTTTGTAGCATACATAAGGAGTGGAATTGTGTTTCTAAAGGAAAGCATTCAAGTATGACAATATACTGTGTTTTCACCATTCAAACTGCTGTTTAGTAGTTGAAAATTAAACTATTTAATGTCATTTAATAAAGTGACCTAAATGTATTGTCCTCTTTATTGCAAATAATAATAATATTAATAATAATGATGACTCCATCTAATGATTCCAGAACTATATTGAATAGGAATGGTGAAAGAGGACATCTTGTGGCAGATGTGACAGTAAGACACTGCAGTTTTTCCCTGGTTAGAATTATGTCAGCCACTTGATTGTCATAGATGGTTTTTATTAGATTGAAATAGAGGCCATCTATTTCAATGTTCTGTAGGACTTTGAACACGAATGAGTGTTCAACTTTGTCAAAATCTTTTCTGCATCTGACCTGAATAATCATGTTGTTATTGGACTTGGCTCTATTGATATAGTGTATTACATTTATAGATTTGTGTATACTGAACCATTCTTGCATCACTGGGGTGTATGGTGTATAATCTACTTGATGATTTGCTGTATTGTATTTCCTAGGATTTTATTGAGGATTTTTGCATCTATGTTCATGAGGGAGATTGGCCTGTAGTTCTCTTTCCTAGTTCTGTCTTTCCGTGGTTTTGGTGTCAGTATAATACTTGCCTCCAGGAATGATTTTGGGAGGATGGGTTCCTTTTCAATTTCATTGAAGAGTTTGAAGAAAATGTGATATAAATGAAGGACCATTTTGTATCTGCATATACAAAATAGGATAAATACATAGCTACTTTCTCTTAATTCAGTAAGAATAAAGATTTGTACTAATACTGTTTGGACATGATATCATATCTGCATCCTGTGCTATGAATGACCACTACAAAGACAACAATATGCAATTAATTGTTGTAACTCTCCTACCAACTTGTTTTAAAACTGTCTCATTGCAAATTTTTCTCAATAAAATTAATAATTTTAAAAAAAAATCTATATTAAAACCTGTAAAAATAAATAAATAAAAATAACTAAGAAAACTAAAAAAAAAAGAATTTGAGGAATATAGAGATTATATCTTCTATAAATTTCTTGTAGAATTCAGCTGTGAATCCATAAGGACCTGAACTTTTGTTGGTAGGTTTTTTATTACATTTCGTATTTCATTGGCTGTTATTGGCTTATTGAGAGTTCTTATATCTTCTTGATTCAGTTTTGATAATTTTTACTTTTCCTTTTTCTTCCTTTTTCTTCTGTGTCTTCTATTGTGTCTTCTCAATGTAGCTATTGATGATCTTATGAGTTTCCACTAGGTTTGTAATAATAACACCCTTTTCATTCCTTATTGCTTGTATTTGAATTTTTTCTTTCCTCTTTTTGATGAGGTTAGCTAGGGGTTCATCAATTTTATTTTATCTTTCAAAGAACCAGCTTTTTTATTCATTAATACTTTGAATTATTTTGTTCATCTCGATTGAATTAATTTCTGCTCTAATCTTTATGATTTCTCATCTTTGGGCTTTGGGTTTGGTTTGCTCTTCTTTTCCTAAGTGTCGGGGGTACATCATTAGGGTGTTTATTTGTTCCCATTCTGTTTTCCTAACATGTGAGTTCACAGCTCTAAATTTCCCTCTTGGAGCCAGGGAAATAGTTCAGTAGAATAAGTGCTTGCCTGGAAAGTGTGAAGCCCTAAGTTCAATCCCTGGTTCTCCAAAAAAAAAAAAAAAAAAAAAAAAAAATCTACAAACTAATAATGTCATATGCAAGTTTACACTTTAAATGAGGAAACTGTATGATATGAGAATTAGACCTCACTAAATTTTCCTATAAGCACTGCTTTCATCACATCAAATAAATTCTGATTAATTGTGCTTGAAATTTCATTGAATTGTAGATATTGTTCAGTTTCTTATTTAATTTCATCTGTAACCCATTGATTGCTGAGTAGGGTGTTGTTTAATTTCCATATATTTAAGGGCTTTTGCTGGTTTCTTTTGTCATTTATTTCCAGTTTCATCAGATAATATGCATGTGATAATTTCTGTTTTCTTACATATACTTCAGCATGACCAATGGATTAGTATGTGGTCTATTTTAGAAAATGACCCATGTGCAGCTGAAAAAAGTGTACATTCAACTGTGCTTGTGTGGAACACTCTGTATATGTCCCAATAAGTCCAGTTGTTCCAAGTCCTCCTTCAGTTCCACTATTTCTTTGTTAATTTTTTTTTGTGTTGAACCTATCTTTTTGGCACAAAGGAGTGTTAAGGGCTCCTGTTAAGATTGTGGTATTATATATTAGATTTTTCACTTCAGTTTGGTGTGTACATATTTATGACTGTTACATCTTCCTCTTGAATTTTTCCTCTACCTAGTATATACTGACCTTCTTTATTTCATTTGATCACTCTTGGTTGGAAGTTGTGACTGAGTACAGGATTGCTATCCTTGCTTTTTTTACCTCAGGTTTTAGGGCATGTAGTATTGTTTTTCATCCTTTGAATTTCTTTATGAGTTAAGTGTGTTTCTTTTGTGCACAATGTTGCTGGATTTTGCTTCCTAATCTACTGTGTCAGTATATTTCTTTTAATTGGTGAATTGAGCCATTTGCATTGATGTTTATAATTGTGGTATATTGACTTAAGATTGACACGTTATTTCCCAGTTGTTGTTTACTTCTTTTTCTCTTGTTTTTAATTGTTTGTACTATCTGATGGGTTTCTTCCGATCTCTTTCATGGAGTTCTGATAATTTTTTTCCCTGTCTAGAATGTCTTTTATCAGTCTGCATAGGGTTAGTTATATTGTCATGAAATTCTCTAGTTGTTCTTTGTCAAGGATGTATTTTACCTCTCTATCAAGCTTTGCAAGATACAGTACGTTGGGCTGGAATTTGTATTCATAGAGGAATGGACATACTGTGCTACATATTCTTCATGACTTCATGGTTTGTGAAAAGAAGTCTGCCATTATTCAGATGGGTTTTCCTTCAAATGTGATCTGTTTCTTTTCACTTGCAGCTTTCAGTATATTGTTCTTCTGATGGATCTCTGATATCCTGACCGTTATATGTCTTGATGTGTATTTTTTGTTAATTGGGTTGATGTTATTTGGAGTTCTGCTTCTATTATGCTTCTATTTGTTGAATGTCAAATCATATCCCCACATTTAGAAGTTTTCTGCTATTACTTCTGTACATATTCTTCTTATGTCATTTGTATTGACTCCTTTCTCATTGATGCCTATTAATCTCATGTTGTTCATCTTTGCATCCTCTTGCAGGTGATGAATTATTTTTTACTGCATCCTCAATTAAATGTTTGTTAAAAAAGGATAATAAATTTTAAAAAGACAAGGAAAAAAGTCACAGGACTGTCCTGCAATTCTGTATATGGTTAGATTTCTAAATTTATGTGTAAAAGTATGTTTATTCATATTTCTTAAATATTTTTTAATTTTAATTTTTTCTCCATATTCTGTAGACTTAAAGTTTAACATATCAATAGTAGATGGAAAAAAAATAGTAGATGGAAAATGCCTGTTTCATGTTATCCCTAAGATGTTTGATATTCAGACAAATGGTATATTTAAACTCAACTGCATATGTTGTAGGGTAAAATAAGCTCTTTGGGATGGTTAACAACCTACGTTTGCAGACTAAAATTAGAGAAGAAGAAAAGCTGCAAGGACATCTAACATTTTGGCCCTAGCCTTTCAAGGTCAGTGAAGACTCCAGACATAGAACCTATACTGTAACATCATATAAGTCAGTTGCGCTGCTTTCTGATCAAGGTGATTATGGGGCCACAGAACAATGTGAGCGAGGAGGTAGAGTGTGCCTATGTTGAGCCAAATGGACAGAAAACATTCTCTCAAGTTTTCACAGAGAGAAAATTGGTCCAGCAATGGCCAGGACTCATCCACATGACTGACACTGACAAAGAATCTACAGGCTGCAGTACAGGGTTATAGGATAAATCCTGAGTGGACTTGACTGATACAAAATTTACATTTCTTGTTATAAAGGTCTTGGTTTATCTTCGCCTTAGGAATTTGGCAAGAAAGTATAAAAACGAAGTACAAAAAGTAAAGCTACATTAATATGCTGATCTGTGAAAGGCTTAAGTCAACAATTTCTGACATTTCCAGTTGTAAGGATAACCCACTCCTGTTATGAACTACTGGACTATATTGGATTATTTTGCTGAATTTACGCACCTACAATATTTAAATGGCAATAGAATACCCATTGCTAACAAAACTAAACAAAAATGAAGACACAAAGGAAGGACCATTTTGTGTCTGTATATAGAAAAAAGGATAGATATATAGCTATGTTCTCTTAATTGAATGAGAAGAAAGATTTGTATTAGTATTTGGACAAGATATCATGTCTGCATCTTGTACTATGAATGAACAGTAAGAAGATAACAATATGCAATGCACTAATTATTGTTATTATTATTATTTTTTGTCTTTTTGAGATGAGATCTCACTATGCAGTTCAGGCTGGCCTTAAGCTCACTTTGTAGCTCAGGCTGGTCTCTAACTCACAACAATCCTCCTGCCTCAGCCTCCCAATTGCTGGGATTACAGGCCTGTACCACCATGCTCAGCTTTTGCACAAATCATTGAAACTATCCTCCTACTTGGTTTTGAAACTGTCTCATTGATATCTGTTTCTGAACAAAATTAAAAAAAACAAAAAACAAATTCAAAGAAAATAATAAACAAAACCCTTCTCTGGAATCAATGGATTGCAGGTGAAAATAATCAAGAAATTAAACATTATCTGAAATTCAAGGAATATTCAAGTGAAATTTATTGGAAGTATTGGGACACAATGAAGGTATTTTTTAGAGGGAAATTTACAGTGGTGAACTCACATGTTAGGAAAAAAGAATGGGAACAAATAAATACCCTAACGCTGCACTTCAAATAACCAGAAAAATAACAAGAAATGAATGCCAAATCTCAAGTGGGGAAGAAAGTATAAAGATTACAGCAGAAATTAATGCAATTGAGGTGAAGAAACAATAGAAAGAAGTAATGAATCGAAAGCTGGTTCTTTGTAAGATTAAATAAAATTCATAAGCTCAAATTGCCCTCATCAAAAAGAGGAAAAAAATTAAAATTCTCGCAATAATGAATAAAAAATGTGAAAATAGCAGATCTTGTAGAAATTCGGATCATCAAGAGACACTTTGAAAACCTACTCTTGAGCGCAGCTCAGCCTGTGAGTGAGAGCCCAGGCCCGCAGTGCCGGAGAGATAGTTCCCAGCGGTCCCAGGTCCCACCTCGCAGCCATAGTCCCAGCGCAGCTTGGCTGGTGAGTAAGAGCCCCAGAAGTCAGTGCTATACAGATGACAAAGACAGGGAGAAAAATGCAGTCTCAGGCCTCGAGTCCACCGTAAGTGCAGAGGACACTAGATTAGCTGATATGAATGAATTAAGCGATACAAAATCAGAGTTACAACATCAGGAAGGTATAGAGGAATTCAGATGAGAAATATTTTTATTTTCTGAAATAAAAAAAGAAGTGTATGAATATATAGCATCTGAAATAAAGAACCAAATGTAGAAACATCAGAGGGAAAAATCAATGCTAACCCAGAACAACTTCAGAGAGCACTATTCCACATGAAATGTATGAATTAAGAGCGTGTCAAGCAAAGACACAACAGCAGAAAGATCAAGAGGAACTCAAGCAGAAACAATTACCTCTGAAGAAGTAATGGATAAAAAATAGAGCAGATCAAAAATAAGATGGATTCCTTGAATGAGCAACACAAAAAAGAAATAGAACGCATAAAACAGAGTTAAAGAGATATAGAAGAACTAAAAATATCAATCACGAGTCTACAAAGTTGTTTGAGTGAAAGTGAGGACAGAGTTTCAGATCTTGAAGACGCTGGTGCAGCTAGTGAAAAGGTGAGAAAGGATCTCTTAAAAACAATGAGAATGCAGGAAAAAATAAATCATCACCTGCAAGATGATGCCAGAATGAAAAATGTGAGATTACTTGTTATCAGTGAGAATTAAGGAGCCAATACAAATGACATAAAAGAATGTGGGGAGATGTAATCACAGAAAACTTCCCAAATGTGAGGAAACAATCCAACATTCAGGTAATTAAAGCATACAGAGCACCAAATAACTTCAACCCAAGTAAAAACACACCGAGGCATATAATAGTCAAGATCCCAGAAATCCAACACAAAAATAATATACTGAAATCTGCTAGAGAGAAGAAGCAGATCACATTCAAAGGAAAACCCATCAGAATTACAGCCAACTTCTCTACACAAACCATGAAGGCAAAGGAAAGAATGAAGCAGAGTTCTTCAAGTCCTGCACGAAAATAAATTCCAGCCCAGACTATTATACCCTGCAAAACTCTCTTTCAAGTTTGATGGGGAAGTGAAATACTTGCACTACAAACAACAACTAAAGAATTTCATGATGACAAAGACATCCTTACACAGGCTGTTGAAAGATGTTCTAGAGAGAGACCACAATGATCAGAACTCCATGAATGAAAACGGAAGAAACCCACTAAACAGGACAGACAATTAGACACAGGATACAAAGGAGTAAACAACACCAGGTAAATATCATGACAAACATAGCTCAGCACATTTCAATTATAACCATCAATGTAAACGGACTCAATTCTCCAATTAAGAGAAATAGACTGGCACAGTGGATTAGGAAATAAAATACAACAATATGCTGTATACAAGAAACACACTTAACTCAAAAGGACATTCATAGGCTCAAAGTCAAAGGATGGAAAACAATACTACATGCCCCAGCACCTCAGAAAAAAGCAGGAGTAGCAATTCTGTTCTCAGACAGTCTCAAATTGAAACCAAGAATGATCAAATGACACAAAGAAGCCCACTAAATATTGATTATGGGAGAAATTCAAGAACAAGAGGTAAAACTCATAAATGTCTATGCATCAAACACAGGAGCACCCAGCTATGTAAGACAAATCTTAATTGACATGAAGAACTTAATATCTAAGACCACAATCTTAACAGGGGACCTTAGCACCTCCTTATCTCAGAAATATAGATCAACCAGACAAAAAATTAGCAAGGAAATAGCAGAACTGAACAGAGCTTGGAGAAAATGGACCTGGTGGACATATGCAGAGTGTTCCACCCAACCACAGCTGAATACACATTTTTTTCAGCTGCACATAGGTCATTTTCCAAAATAGACTACATACTAGTCCAGAAGCCCTGCGTAACTTTATGGAAGAAAATATAAATTATCCCATGTATATTATCTGACCACAGTGCAATTAAAGTGGAACTAAATGACAAAAGAAACCAGACCATCCCACTAAATTCATGGAAACTAAACAACACCCTACTCAGCAATCAATGTGTCACAGAAGAAATTAAACAAGAAATTCAACAATAACTACAGTTCAATGAAAATTCAAGCACTATTACTGGATTTTATGGGATGCGATGAAAGCAGTTCTTAGAGGGAAAATCATAGCTATGAACTCACACATTAGGAAAACAGAATAGGAACAAATAAACAGCCTAGTGTTGCACCTCCAACATCTAGAAAAAGAACAGCAAACAAAACCCAGAGCACAAAGATGGGAAGAAATCATGAAGATTAGAGCAAAAATTAATTCAATTGAGATGAAGAAAACAGTCTGAAGAATCCACAAATCAAAAAGTTGGTTCTTTGAAAAACTAAATAAAGTCCATAAGCCTTTAGCCAATCTCATGAAAAAGAGGAAAGAAAAAATGCAAGTATATGCAATAAGGAATTAAAAGGGTGAAATCACCACAGATCCAGCAGAAATTCAGAAGATTATCAATACTTACTTCGAGAATCTTTACGCTCACAGAATAGAAGACACAGAAGAAATGGACAGATTCCTTGAAAGGTACAAATTACAAAAACTGAACCAAGAAAAATATAACAACTCTCAATAAACCAATTGCAGCCAATGAAATACAAAATGTAATAAAAAGCCTACCGACAAAGAAAAGTCCAGATCCTGATGGATTCACAGCTGAATTCTACAAGAAATTTATAGAAGACATAATCCCTACACTCCACAAATTCTGGAGTGAATGAAATTGAAAAGGAAACAATCCTGCCAAAATCATTTCTGGAGACAAGTATCATACTGAAACCAGGGAAAGACACAACCAAAAAGGAGAAGTACAGGCCAATCTTCCTCATGAACATAGATGCAAAAATGATCAGTAAAATCCTAGCAAATAGAATATAGCAAATTATCAAAAAGATCATACACAATGACCAGGTAGGATTTATCCCAGGGATGCAAAGATGGTTCAATATTTGAAAATCTATAAATGTAATACACTGTATTAATAGACAGAAATATGAAAATCACATGATCATCTCAATTGATGTAGAAAAAGCTTTTTACAAAGTCCAACAGTCATTCATGTTCAAGGTTCTACAGAAAATTGGAATAGATGGACTCTACCATAACTTGATAAAAGCCATCTATGACAATCCAAAAAAACTGTAATCTTTTAAATCGGTTCAAGACAAGAATGTCCTCTATCACCCCTCCTATTCAACATAGTCTTGGAGTCATTAGCAACAGCCATTAGAAAAGAGGGAGAAATAAAGGGAATAAGAATAGGTAAAGTGGAAGTTAAATTATCACTATTTGCAGTCTTGAAAAATCCCAAAAATTCCACCAAGGAACTACTAGAAGTGATACGGAAATTCAGTAGCATAGCAGGATACAAAGTCAGTACTCAAAAGTCAATAGCATTCCTCTACACAGATAACAAGCATACTGAAAGGGAAACATAGAATCAGTATCTTTTACCATAGCACCACGGAAAATGAAATACCTTGGAATTCATTTAACCAAGGAAGTCAAAGATCTTTTCACACAAAATTCCAACACCCTAAGGAGAGAGATTATAGAGGATTTCAGAAAATGGAAAGATATTCCCTGCTCCTGAATAGGTAGATGGCCATACTCCCAAAACTGCTGTACAGATTTAATGCAATCCCTATTAAACTTCCACCAACATACCTCCCAGACCTAGAGAAATCATTCCTAAAATTTATTTGGAAGCACAAACGACCTAGAATAGCAAAGGTAATCTTGGCCAATAAAGACAAGGCAGGAAGCATCACAATTCCTGATTTGAAATTATACTACAAAGCCACTGTGATAAAATCAACATGGTATTGGCAGAAAATAGACCTGAGGATCAGTGGAATAGATTAGAACATGCAGAGGCATCTACAATCACACTCGGCCATGTGATCTTCGACAAAGGGGCTACACAAGCTCACTGGGAGAAAGATAGCCTCTGTAACAAATGGTGTTGGAAAACATGGCTTTCTATATGCCGAAAACTAAAACTTGACCCAGCTCTATCACCATGCACTAAGTCAAACTCAAAGAGGATTAAAGATCTAAACATTAAAACAGAAACATTCAATCTCCTGGAAGAGAAAGTAGGAGGAACTCTTGAAGACATAGGGGTAGGTAAAGAGTTCATGAACAAACATATATTCGCAAGGGAAGCTCTTGAAAGAATCAACAACTGGGATCAACTCTTCTTAAGGAGCTTCTGCATGTCAAAAGAAATTGTCAGCAAAGTGAAAAGACAACCAACAAATTTTGAAAAAAATCCTAACTAATACGCAATCAGACAGAGGTCTCCTGTCTAGAATATATAAAAAACTAAGATATAGCAGGGCCCTCAAATTTAAAGACTCAATTCAGAAACAGTCATGTGAGATGAATACATAACTTCTCAGAGGACGAAATTAAAGAAGCAAATGAATATATAAAAAAATGCTCCACATCGCTAGTCATCCATGAAATGCAAATAAAAACAACACTGAGATACCATCTCACTCCAGAAAGAGTGACCATCATAAGGAAATCAACCAAAAACAAATGTTGGAGAGGGTGTGGGGAAAACGGAACACTTCACCACCACTGGTGGGAATGTAGACTGGTACAACCATTGTGGAGGTTAGTGTGGAGACTCCTCTATTCCCCTACTGGGAATTTACCCATAGGAGCTGAAATTATTCTATCATAGTGATATATGTGTACCTCTGTTTATAGCAGCACAATGTATGATAGCAAAATCTTGAAAACAACCAAGATGTCCGTCACACGAGGAATGGTTGAAAAAGATGTGGTATTTCTATATAGTGAGGTATTACTCAGGTTTTAAGAATGATAAGCTTGAACCATTTATACTGAAGTGGATGCCACTTGAACATATACTCATAAGTGAAATAAACCACACACACATGTGTAAATATCATATAGTCTCCCTAGTAGAAGAAGCGAAAAGCAGAAATACAAATGGAAACGTACAACAACTAAAATCAATTGAGTCCATTAGACAAAGAGAATGGCATACGCTGCAGGATACAAATCAGCTTTTCTTCTGGATGGTTAACAACCTAAGTTCACAAATCAGAGTTGGAGAAATAGAAGAGCCACAAGGCCAGACAACATTTTGGCCCTAGCCTTTCAAGGTCAGCAAAGACTCAGGACATAGGAGAACCTTTACTGCAACATTATGAAACTCAGTTGAGCTCCAAATTTTCTAAAAAATGAGATTATGAGCCGGGCGTGGTGGCGCATGCCTGTAATCCCAGCACTAGGGAGGCTGAGGCAGGAGGATTGTTGTGAGTTCGAGACCAGCCTGAGCTACAAAGTGAGCTTAAGGCCAGCCTGAATTGCACAGTGAGACCCTGTCTCAAAAAAGACCAAAAAAAAAAAAAAAAAAAAAAAAAAAAAGAGATTATGGAGCCACAGAGGAAAGAGATCGAAGTTCTATAGTGAGCCTGGGGAGAGTCACATGGAGAGAAAACTTTCTCTCAGGCTCTCACAGAGAGGAAACGAGTCAAGCATTGGCCGGGACTCATCCACATGGATGACACAGACAAAGGATCTACAGAATAAGGTACAGGACTACAAGATAAACCCAGAGGGTTCTTCACTTACCT
Source organism: Ctenomys sociabilis (assembly GCA_004027165.1). Lineage (NCBI taxonomy): Eukaryota > Metazoa > Chordata > Mammalia > Rodentia > Ctenomyidae > Ctenomys > Ctenomys sociabilis. Next base: position 662 of record PVKA01022570.1, on the reverse strand, counting down.
CCCGAGAAACATAAAGTACATGTGTTGGTATATAAGTCTTGCTCTGTCTAGGTCTTAACCACCCAGCAGAAACGTATAAATATGAAGTATACATCGTGGGGCCATAATATTAAGTTGAGCTGTAAATGGCTATGTTCAACAACTACTTCGGATAACTCACTATTGTGGAATGCTGGACTGTGTTGGATTGTGTTGTCGAGTTCAAACACCTAAGTTAGTTGAATGACAATGGAGTGCCCATCTCTGACAGGTGTAGACGAAGGGGTATAGAAAGGAAGAATCATGATGTGTGTGTATAGACAGTACAGTTGGGATAGATAATGCTGTGCTTCTACATAATCCTATGAGAGGCAAGATTTGCACTAATGGTGGTTGGACAGGATATTATGTCAGCTTCTAGTACTGTGGACAACCACTAGGAAAATAACAAGGTAGAAAGTATTAATTATTGAATCTTTGATGTAATTCCTGTACAAAAAGTAAAATACGCAAAGAGCTGCACTCTCTTTATTTACTGATAAGAGACATACGGTATAATAATGTCTGTAAGCATAATATCATGTGTGCAACTTCTATGATACCAAAACATTATGAAAACACTTTGCAGTGTATTAATTTATCAAATCCATTTTGTGAAGGTATCTTAAAACTGTGTCATTCAT